>VWPW01003430.1:71171-93233 GCA_013389825.1 Crypturellus undulatus | reverse complement strand
GGGCGGGGGGCGGGCCCTGCGGCGGGCGGCGCGCGCCGATTGGACGCGGAGCGTAGCGGCGGGGGGAGCGTGTCGCTAGGGCGGTGCGGGGTGAAGGTGAGCTGGAGGGCGCGCGCGCGCCGAGGGCTCGGGGCGCATGCGCACGGCGCTCCGCCGCGGGCCGGGTTTGTCCCCGGTGACCGTTGGCGACCGTTGGCTTTTTCTTGGGGGGGGGGAAAGGGATGCGCAGCATAGCGGGACCGAGAGCAGCCGCTGCGGGACGTGGCTGTGCCCCGGGGAGCGGCCTCTGCGTCGTTGACTTTTGGCACCGCTTAAAAGTCTCTGCCTGGGCTGAAAATCCTCCTCTTAATTACTTGCAGCGTTGGCGCTTCCAGAGCGCTGCCGGACCGGGTTTGGCACGGTGGTGTTTGCAAGCGCCTGGAGAACGTGAGGTGGTTTTGCCTCTTTCTTGGTGTTTATTGCGGATAAATTACTCGAGATAAGTTCTAAAACCGGAGTGACAGCGCGGCAGCTGCCATTTTGTAGTAGTGCGGGAGTAAACAAACCTCGGAGGCGCTGCCGCCGCCCGGGAGTGTGGCCACGAAGTCACTTTTCTCAGGGCCAAACTTGCCCTGACCCTATGAGCAGCTCCATACACCAAGGCTGCAATCTCAGCTTTGCATTCCTCCTTATTCTTTATCTGTTTTTTTTTTTTTTTTTCCTCCTCTAAACGACATTTAATTACTTTATATAGCACAGAGGGGTAGCAACAGCTCTGGAATGTTTGAGGATCAAAACCACTCAGGTTGCAGTTAGTCCCTGGGGCGCGAGGTATAAATAGGAACCCTCTGACAATACCTGGCAAAGCCACATGCCAACTTCAGGAAATACGACGTATGCAAAATCTATATTTAAATGCATTAAGGCCCTGATGCAGTGAGACAAAAGACTCAAATTTCATCTGACTGTTTTTGGCTCGCGTCACTGTAAACAGGAAAGTCAATAGTGCAAGTAAAGGACGTTTATCAGCTTTAAATTTCCTGGCTTTTGTTAGTGTTTGTTCTGTAGGTTTTGCGTTTTCTTGTTTATGTAGAAGCCCTTTTAACAGACACTTTCAGACATACACATTTAGGTGTTAACCTAAACCAAACATATTCTAAATTTCTATTCCTTTATGTAAAAATAATCCTGTTTGGCTATAATATCTGAAGTGTGTCCTGAATGCTGTTACATTTGTTGACTGATGTGGGTTTTTGTTTGTTTCAAATTTGTAAGTAGTTGGCTGAAGAACTTGGAAGTCATTGAAACACACATACAGGGCATGTGTAATGATTAGTGATGTTATTTTAGTGAGATACTTACAAATCTTGTCCTCTTACATTAATGCTAATGCACTGTGACTCTTTTTGATGGATCTGTGTCCTTTTAGATGATTCTTCCATTCACAAAATGTTGTGTAAAAATCCTTGTATATTCTATAGCCATTTATTTTCACTCCCTGCCTTTTGGACTTAATGAGTTTCGTGTCCACGTCTAGTTCCTGTTTTTGCTGTGGGATTTTTGATGTCATTGAGAAAAGTTGTTTTTGTGTGTCCTTAACTTAATTGTTGCAGAACTGTGTAAAGAAGTACCTCCTCTTTTTTTTAATCCAAAATGGTGTTTTAAATTAAATTAAACAAAATATTTGCAGTGCGGCTAATTCCTTACCATGTCAATGAACTTGTTAATTTTGTTGTTTGCCAGTTCTTAGTCATCTTAAAAGCTTTAGGTAAAGATTTTAGTCGCCTAGAGGAATGCAAAACTTAATTTCTACTTTTAACAGGAATAATTAGAAGAAATCTTTTAGAATCAACAACTTTGCGACTTTGTGCTTTTTTTTTTTTTCGGTATCACAGAGGAATACAAGGAAAAGCTTTTTTTCTTTCCTTTTTTTTAATGGAGGTTAAAGCTTATCATTTTTTCCCCTCCTATCTTGTTCTGAAAAATAAAACAAGAACATGTGCTGTGGTTTTTAACTAATGTCTTGGAATAGGTAACAACCTGGGAGCATATTGACGGACTTTTGTGGAAAGCAAACATCCGAGATAAGGCAGGTTTGCCGGTCATGTTACCTGAAATCACAAGGAAGTTAACTGCAACTCAGGCCTGGTTAATTATAGCCATTAGGCTTCAAGTGAAAACACTGTCTAATTTATTTATTTATCTGTATTTGTGTCACCTTGGAGGTCCTGTTACAGTCGTTGCAGCAGTAAACATGACACATCCGTGCTCGATGTTGAGGGATGTTCTCGGCAGCCACTGCTGCCTGCCCCCTGTCTTCCTGGCACGTGGGCTCGGACTCGCCATGTGTCTGCAGACCCCCTCACACACCCCTGGATTAGGTTCTCCACTATTTCTCTGCAGTCTCTTGTGCAGATAAGCCTGTAGGCAGCATGGACTGTAAAGAAAAGCAAGAACCTGATCCACCACTGAGCTTAGCTTAGGGATGTGTGTGTGCAGGTAATGTTCGTGCAGGATCTCTGCACTGCTAGAACATTTTACAAACTTGTTGATTGAAAGTGTGACTTGTCTGTGTTTTGGTGGATGAACAGCTATGTGATATGTTTAAGGTCCTGTCTTGCTTACTCTTTGCTTACACTCACAGAAGAGATCTGTGTGTTGAACTGTCTAAAAGGTGATGTTTTATAATGCAGCCTGTAGCCATGTCCACTGACAGTGCAGAGGGGTGTATTGCCTTGTACATGTTGCCCACCTACACACACTGAAGCGGCTAAAAGCAGGGGCCGTGTCCCCTCCTGCTCTTCTAGGGGGCTGTAACCTCTGCCTGAGAGAGAGGGACACAGCTGGAAGTGGCAGCATTTTGAACAGAGAGAGCAAGGTTTGCGAGAAGGCAGTACGGGTCTCTGAACTGTGCTGATTTTCCTATAAAATCGCTTTGCATAAACAGAAGTAATTTATTCCTTCCTGCATTGGAGTTAGAGACAGGCCAGTTCTTTATTTTAGTGGCTGGAAAGAGAAGCACAGTGTTTTCAAGCTATATTTTCTGTAGTGGAATGTTATTCTTTCTCCTTTTTACTCTCTTACTTGTCAGTCATTTATGCCCTTGACTAGCTTCTGCTCTGTGGGACTTTATCACTTTTTTTAAACCATTGGAACATTTTAAAAATGAAGTAAGTTATTCCCTGACCACTGTTTTTTGTGTTATTTCACATCACAAGCACAAAGAAGACGCCTTGCTCCCTTTGGTGAGCAATTGTAACCTAAAGGCCTCATTTCCATTTATTAAAGATACCTTATGTAAGATCTTCCAGAGACGCAGGATGTCACATAATGAGAAAGATTAAATCTTTGAGCTTTTTTTTTTCATATAGCCAGAAGGGAGAGGGGCTGCCCTGTCATGCTGTATGCCAGGGTCCTGTTTCTAATTTCAGGCTAACTTTGCTTTGGAAAAGCTATGCTAACTGTGATAGAGTTATTCTAGTTTAAATTTGTGATACCACCATCAAATCTTTAGTGTTTATTTTTCATAGTTATGTTTCCTTTTGCTGTTGTTGATGGAAGCTTCATTTCTGCCCACTTTCTCCCGCTGGGTAGCATGGAAGTATTGCAGATAAACCCTTATATTGGGTTAGACTGTTAGCAAGAGAACTGGTGATCCTAGTTTTGGGGGGTGGTGTTGTTTTCTGGCTAAAGTTATTACAGGATAACATGGCTAAAAATACAGTGGATGGGATAGCAGCTATAGACTGGACTACTTAATGCTGCCCTTTTTCCTAATAATATTGCCCTGAAGCAATCAGTTAATTCATTGCATTAATGTTTTTCAGGCAACAAAATGACAGCTGATGCCATTTAAATTCAAATCAAAATGAAATATTTTGTAGGCTCAGTGAGCCCCACTATAAAAATACCTTGTAAATATGTGCCTACAGGTTTATCTAAATTGTACAGAAGATGATAGTTTTAGAACATCTTCCCCAATGGAGGTCTGAGGTACATTTTATTCTCACCCTTTGTTAAGATGGTGCCTTTTAAAGCTGCTCTATAAAAGGGCTATTTAAAAAAAGCCTGGTGTATTGTGTTCTATATTAAGCGATGATGTAGCCAGCCTTCAGCTGGGTAGTAGCAGCTCTAAAGATGTTAATGTGTCAGGAAATGAAATTGTTGCTTGAAACTAACCCTTACTGTCTGTGCGGCAAGTGAGAGAAAATGAGTATAATCTCTGGGAAGCTTAAAAAAAATCATTTCCACAGTTTTTAAAAAAACTCAGTACACATCCTCCAGGATATGCAAGCCTAAAAAAAAAGCCCTTGCATTCAGAGCTATGTTTGTGTTAGATATAGATATTTGGTTCGGCCTTTTGCTTATGGAAGTGTTGCCTTGGTATATTTTGGTGGACGTTCATGCAGGTTATTTTAAAGTTAAGGAGTGGCAAAATGCTCGTTGATAGGAGAGATGATCATATGTAATAGCAATATATGCAAAATCAGCTGCACACAAACTTTAATTTTGGCATTTGCTACCATTTAACTTGTTTTTTTTTTTTGCAGTCTTAATAATACATGTATTTATGTGTTGGAGGAGGGAAGGTTGAGCACACTGTTTGAAATTTGAAAGCCTTCAGGCAAGAAACTTGCTAGTAATTTTTTTTTTTTTTTTTTCGATAGTAGTACTCTGGAAAACAGAAAATATTCTTTCCTTCAGTAAGTTGTCCATGGTCCTTACTTGCAGATGTACTAACTTTCACATAGGCAAATGTAACCTTTCTTCAGCCTGTTCTCATGTTTCTCTTGTACACATACTTATTTCAAATGTTTTTGTGTATTAACAACCTACGTTCATTTTCAATTGAGTCTTAGATTATCTGTATACCAGGTTTTAGCTGATCAGAAAGAACGGAATAAAATGTTCGGGTTTTTTTGTGGTCAAGGTTGCTCACTGAGATAACTAAGTGTTATTAAACTCTAGTATTAGTAACCCTTACTGTGATGGACTTTATAATGAAAAAGGAGTGATTTCTCTTTTACCCCATCTATATTCCTATTCTGAAAATTTCAGTCTATTTTTTTTCCCCTTTTATTTATTGCTGTTACGGTAGTACTTGCAGGCTGCAGCTGAAGTGAGCACAGAAAAATAAGAAAAGTTCGAGCCCTGGATTTTTATCTGGGGAAGCCCTTAGCTTCTGTCAGCTGGGTGACTGGCTGGTGTTGAGATCTAGTTTACCCATCTCCAGCGTGTTACGTCTTTAATGCAAACTGTAGAGCTCTGCTGCTCTGCGCAGGGCGAGTTACCATTGCCTGGCAAGGGCTCTAGTCTAGGTCAAGAGGTTTCTTGATGTCCAGAGTGCCCAGACAAGTGTCCTGTCTAATTCTTGTTGTGGTAGCCTGGCCTCAATACTCAACTGTTCTAATTTTTCTGCCCTTAGCGCTGTGAAGGAGGCACTCGGCAAACTTTTCTCAATGACTCTATAGCCAACTGAGGTAACAATGGTACTAATCCTGGGACGCCGCCTGAATAGAGAGGAGAGTGGGATACGAGATTCCCCTGCAACCAAGCGGAAAGTTTTTGAAATGGACCCAAAGTCGTTATCAGGCCATGAGTTTTTTGACTTCTCCTCGGGCTCGTCCCATGCTGAAAGTATTCTGCAGATCTTCAACGAGTTTCGAGACAGCCGCCTGTTCACTGATGTCATTATCTGTGTGGAAGGAAGAGAGTTCCCCTGCCACCGAGCAGTGCTCTCTGCCTGCAGCAGCTACTTCAGAGCCATGTTCTGCAATGACCACAGAGAAAGCCGAGAGATGCTGGTGGAGATCAATGGTATCTTTGCTGAAGCTATGGACTGCTTTTTGCAGTACGTGTACACTGGCAAGGTGAAAATCACCACCGAGAACGTGCAGTATCTCTTTGAAACATCAAGTCTCTTTCAGATCAGCGTTTTGCGTGACGCCTGTGCCAAATTCCTGGAAGAACAGCTGGATCCTTGCAACTGCCTCGGAATCCAGCGTTTTGCAGACACGCACTCTCTCAAGACACTGTTCACCAAGTGCAGGAATTTTGCACTGCAAACGTTTGAGGATGTGTCCCAGCATGAAGAATTCCTTGAGCTGGGGAAGGATGAGCTTATTGATTACATTTGCAGCGATGAACTGGTGATCAGTAAGGAAGAGATGGTGTTTGAAGCCGTCATGCGCTGGGTGTACCGTGCAGTTGAGTTGAGAAGACCAGTGCTGCATGAACTTCTGACGCACGTCAGGCTCCCCTTGCTGCACCCCAACTACTTTGTGCAGACGGTGGAAGTGGACCAGCTCATTCAGAACTCCCCAGAGTGCTACCAGCTGCTGCACGAAGCCAGACGGTACCATATCCTGGGAAATGAGATGATGTCCCCCAGAACTAGGCCACGCAGGTGAGGAACCATTTTTTACTCCTCTTTCTGTGGCAGAAGGACATGATCTGATATATAGATGTTTGATATACGGGGCCAAGAAAGATATCTTTTGAAAATGATTTTATTTTACGTTATAGAGCACTTCAGTTATATTTCTGTACTCTTCCCCACATCAGCTCAAACCCGTGTGTGTCTAGAAAATGTACGTAAGTCAGGTTTTACACAGATCTGTTTCTCATACGAGGTATGAGTCTGCTGAGGTAAAAGAAATTATTTTGTCTTGCAAGTAAAATATTTTCTGAATGTTAATGCTTGCTTAAATTATTATACTCAACTACAGCATTTTAAAAGCAGCTTATTATGGCACAAGTAGCCTATACCATTTTACCACCTCTTTTGTTTTTTCGTAACAAAATTATTTAGGTGTACAAAGCCCCGTGAAGAATATGGATGGTGTTTTTCATTCAGGACATTCACTCATTACATTACAAACTGCCTTATGCATCTGCTGTATAGAATTGTATTTTACTAACTTCAAAATTATATATTCTTAAATTAACTAAACCTTACATTTTAAAGGAATTGTGGAACACTTCTTGACACTGTAATAACCCACAGTTACTGCTTCTTAATAATGCTTTATGCAAATAGGAAGTTACCAGAGGAAACAAGGAAAAGCCCATTTATGGGCAGTGCTGGTTATGGTAATACTCTTTCTGAAACATATTTTCCCCCAATAAAAGCCTTTCTTCCACATGATAGTTTATGAATTGACTCAGCCTGTTTTTAACTGCAGTTTTAAAATCATGTGCTATGTTGAAGTGATGCAATGACAAGCTCTGACCATTACAGAGCAGATTACAAGTTATTCCATATGTTTTTCTTAGTCATATCTGGTTGCCGTAAAGTCCTGGTGCAGGAGCATTCATTTTTGGTGTGTGTCACAAGCTTTCTCATAGGAGAAGAAACCCTTGGAAGCATCTGCTCCCTCTCTGGCTTTCCAGTCTTTAATCTTGCTGTCTGGTCTGTGAGAGGAGGAATGTTAACTCCTTGCCACTCAGCTACCACTTTCCAGGTCCTGCTGTCACGCAGGGATCTTCAGAAATGCCTACTCCTGTGATTTGGAGGTGGGTTTTTGGACCCTACCCACCCAACTTGGGCTTGAGGGGGGTCGTGGTGGTCTGAGGATTCAGGCCAAAGTCACGCTCAGCTTGTGAGTGTGTGTGAAGGGAAGCAGGTTTCTGTGCTATTTCAGGGCGGTTAATTTTATTATTTGATTTTATAAAGCAAATAGGCTTACACCGAACAGCTCTGTCAAAGTGTGTGATATACATATGTATATACATATATATGTATACACACGCACATATACACATGAGAAACTCCATAGCCTCTCTCCATAGGCACTTGAGTCGAGAGCTACTTTTTTCTAACTAGTTTTACTGCTGAACTTAAACTGCACAGTGAGTTTGAGTAGGCAACAACAAGAGAAGTAATTTATAGAGAGGAGAACTGGCTGATCTCCCAGCAGGCATTTTTTCCCCTTTTCTATATTGCACTCACAGAATAGTTCTCAGTTGTTTATTGCCTATTTGTTTCTGTTGCTGGCAGCAAAAAGAGATTGTGTTTTTAAATAGTTAGCAAATTTCCCCATGTTTTCATCACCCCTTTTTTGGTCATTTCTTGAGGGGGTTGGAAGGAGAAGATATGTGAGAGCTATGTCCATTTCTTGCTGCCTTTTTTTTTGTCCCCCATCTCTACATATAAGTGCTTCTGAAAGGAAAGCTGCAGGATGAGAAGTTTCCACTTTCTTTTCCTTTGTGTGTTTTTTTTTTTTTTTTAATTGAAACTTTGGCAAATGAACTGTGATCCCTTCCCTTGCGTTGATACATATGTATCTATGGATAAAGCAGGTTCCAACCATTTATTTATATTTTAATGTGGGGTAACTGTTACCTGATTGCTTCTTAGGTGGGGATGCCTAGGGACAAATGCAGAAGGCCTTTGGAAGGTGTTTTCCCTTGTGTTCTTGACACAGTAGCATCTTGAGGTCATCTTTCACGTGTTTGTTAAGCCTCTCCTGGCCTTTGCTGGTCATGCTGCACGGCAAATCTCCACGCCAAGATCAAGCAATAGGCAATAACAAATCTCCATGTGCAAAACAAAGCAGGCGCTTACATCCTTGCTTTGAATATCTTCAGATTTTCATATTGCTGTAAGTTCTTTTGTCATACAATTCCTTTAAGGATGTCTGATCAAAAAATGCTAATGTCCTCTTTAATTGGTTCGAAGCTACTGTGTTTATATGTGGAACACATCCTTTCTAGCTGCCTTTAAAAAAAAAAAAGCTTTCATGTGGTTCCTTAATTTTCTCCCCTAAGGAGATTACTTATTAAATTTCACTTTACATTTCTATCTGTTATCTCACTTGCTCCACCTAAGAATTAACGGAGGAAAGCAGTGATTTACCTAAATTCTCAAATCCTCATAATTTGTCTCCTGAGGTTAAAATCTTTTTGAGTGGGTTGAAGGTAGTCTTGTCCAGCTGACGCTGTGCTGGTTGCAATTACATGTCCTCTGACAGAGTGGATGGTGAGAGGACTGTGTGCTCTCTTTTCCTGTCCTGAGTTTTTTGCTTGTTTGTTTTGTTTTTGGTTTGTTTGTTTGTTTCCTGAACTTAGCATTTGCCTATAAATTCTTTGTGTGCCCTGTGCATTTTTAGTTTATTTAACTGGTGTTTCCACTGTCATTTGCAAAGAAAACTTACAGAACTAGCCTCAAAATCTCTACAAGACAAGCCTTTGAAGAAGATGCAGGAGAGAAAATACTTCTTCAGCAAGCATATGGATGTCTAGATATTAAAATATTTGCACATCTGTGGTTTTTAAAATACTGCACAAAATTATTACTTCTTTTGAAGAGCAAAACTTCTCATAGCAAATCACGAAGAGCTCTTTCCAACCAAAGACTGCAGTTTATTTGTTTATAAAAGATTAAAAATCCTGTACAGAGGCTTTTCAGTAAGTGGAGGCCTTAGTTCTAATCTTGAAAAGTAATCACCAGACAAATCTCTTTTGTATATATGGTCAGTTGGTGTAATTTGGATTGCCTGTAAAGGAGGTATCTTGATGTTAAGGAAACCCCTTTTTGAGGAGCACTTTGCAGGTGCAGCAGGTTCCTCCCTTTACAAGACTCTTTCCCAAGTTGTTCCTCAAAAGAGCAGATTACATGGTATGAGAAAATGCACAGAAACCGGCATCTGAGTAGTTCAAGTATTTCTTCTGACTAGTTGAGGTATGTAAATATGCTTCCTCATATACTTACCTTCATGGTATTATTTTATAGTGCATTATCATTTATCATTACTGCCTTGAATATTTGGAGCAGAAAGATTTAATTAACTTACAGCATGTGGTGACGGAGAGATAGAAATAGCTACTTAGGTTTTTTTCTTGATGCTTCAGGATGGGGAAAATGTCATCAACATTTGTTAATATATCTTTAATATGTTAGGAAGTCTGGATGCAGATCACACAACTTTTATTTCATGCCCAGTCAAAAGGCAATGCAAATTCTTTTCTAGAGAGGACTATAGAAATAAGCAATGATAAGGGAAATCTTTGTTCATATGAGGATAAGAGTTGGAGCGCAACATTATAAAAAGGATTTTGAAAAATAAAGTCAGTGTTGCATGAACTTTTAGTTAATTAATAGAGAGCAGTTCTCAAAATAGTCATAGAAGTAGTTTGTAAGTTCATTTAATTTAAAAAAGCTGTGAAAAGGAAGGATTTTGACCATTGCTTATATATAAAGTATAAATTTGAGTGAAGGAATAGGATTCAGACATGATTTGATTTCTATATAGAAGGTAGTGGTTTGATTCTCTACCTTCTCATGTTGAAAAGAATATAATGTGATTTACTGCTCTTCCATAAACAGAGTATGTGGAATACAGAAGTATCAGGTTTTCTCACAAAGTTAAGTAGAAGGTGAACGAGAATACTGACCATGGTTTAAAGGCTTAATTCTGTATACTATTTAATATTTCACATTCGATTTTAGGTTTTCTTTCAGGTTTGAATTTTTATTCTAGCATTCTTCAATGCTTCCTTCTATCACTATGCTGCTTTTTCACATTTTTGATCCATTGTTTATATGTGGGTTCTAAGATTTTTTTTTTTAATTTATTTTCCTTTGGTGATTCTGTGCCTTCAGCTTTTCTCAGGAAATCACCTACAGTGTGTTGAAGGTATTTTAGGCTTTTGAAATACTTACACAGTGTACAGTGATAATAAATTTTCCGAAACTGAGCAGGAAAACAAAATGATTTCAGTCTGAAGTCTGGTTGATTATTGAAGTTCTGTACCAGATTTGCACATCTAATTGTTTCAGGTCTTGCTTCAACTTTTTCTGATGTCTCTACTTTCCCAGTTAAGAAAAGAAACATTACTAAAGAGTAAGGGCTTCCTGTATTTTTAATTGCTTGGCTTTTTTACAGGAACATTATGCACTCTGACTCCACCACTACATGGAAAACCTACTGGTGTGGTAACCTGCTATATACTGGGACACTTGGCAACACTGAAAAACCAGAACTGTTTTAAGTGATTTATTTTTTCCCCCTGCATAGAAGTTAATGTTACATTAGTAAGTTTTCTGCCCCTGTAGTATGTTTGAAGTATGAAGTTGAAGTATGTTTTGTAGTATGTATGTTCGGTTTCTCTGCATGTATTAATAAACCTTAGTTATCCGTTTTTGTTTTTTCAGATCAACCGGTTTTTCTGAGGTGATAGTTGTTGTTGGAGGATGCGAACGAGTCGGAGGGTTTAATTTGCCATATACTGAGTGCTATGATCCTGTAACAGGAGAGTGGAAGTCGCTGGCCAAACTTCCAGAGTTTACCAAGTCCGAGTACGCAGTGTGTGCCCTACGGAATGATATCCTTGTTTCAGGTGAATAACTACAAGAAATTTAAGACTTTTATTTTCTTGGCTTTTTAAAGTGGTATGACAGACCTTTGCACTTTGAACTTCCAGAACTCTGTTGAAAGTCATTTACTAATGTAAATGCTGAACACAAACCCTGGACCAATCTTTTTAGTCACAAGTGTTTGGTATTTTCTGGGAGTTTTTTTGCTTTAAATCAAGTTTTTTTTTTTTTTACTTTTCCCCCACATGTGACGCTGGTATGAATTGTATTTAAGGAGAAGAGGATACATTCCTGCAGGCAATAAGCAAGCAAAAAAAAAAAAAAAAATCCCAGGCAATATTTTACCAGCAGCATTTTCTCTGCTACAAAAGGTGGCATGTGCTGGTGCAAACGGCAGTTGCCTAGGAGCAGTGCAGTGCTGGTATATTGCTGCTGCCTTGTTTCTATTGTATGGCTGCCTGGATTCCAAAGGGAAAACAGTTAAAGCTTCTTTTCAGCATAGGAATTTCAGATGCAAACAAACCCTTTTAGACTTTTGCCGCCTGAGGTGGAGATCCCTTCACACCAGCTTTTTCCAGTGAATAAACAACAGTTGTCAGTTTTTCACCACCTCTCATTCAGTGCCTTGGAAGGGTAAACTGTGTCTTTCAGTGCCAAAAACTGATGGACCGAGCATCTGGACTGAGCACCGTAATTTCTGTGGGTGAACTGATGTATCTTCTGCAGTTTGTTCTACCTTTTAATCATTTCAACAATAAGAGTTCAGCAGTAATGTATGCCCAACCAACCCGAGGATTGGTGTTAGGGATGTGCCTTGTGCGGTAATGCATGGTTCAGATTTCTGTTCAGGTGTCTCATCCAGGTCATGAGACTCAAAGGAATCTGAAGAGCATGGGCAAAAACTATTGAAAAATGATCCAGGCTCAAGAAAAAAATTTAATGCATTATCAACACATTACCATGAAAGACTGGTAGGAATAAAATAACTTACTCTATGGATTTATGTCTCACACAATTCACTGAAAATGACTTCTTAAGTCTAACATAAAGATAGATCTTTTGCCACATAAAAAGGACATAACGTTTTCATTGTCCTCTGTAAAATAGTATGTTAATTGTCAGGCTAAGATAAATTGGCATATCTTTCTTCTTAAAGGTGGAAGAATCAATAGCCGGGATGTGTGGATTTATAACTCTCAGCTTAACATTTGGATCAGAGTTGCCTCCTTAAATAAAGGCAGATGGCGTCACAAAATGGCTGTTCTTCTTGGTAAGGTAAGAGAAGCATATTTATAATTTATTTTAGTTGTGTGGTCCCCAAATATAAGCAAATCATATAGGAAACAGATGCAAGTAATTAGTGTTATTTTGATGGCTTCCCTATGAAATTTAAAAATTTAAAATATTTTTTTCAAGAATATTGAAAACAAATAGTTAATGCCCTTAGTTGGTCAGATGCTATTCATAGACATGAAAATCATTTCATCCTTTGGTTATTTATTCTTTTTTGTGATTGTTTTTTTTTCTGTTGAAGTGTCAAACTTGAAGCTTTTTTTTGTTTTTGTTTGTTTATTTTGAAAGACAAATGCATCAGAATTCAGCTGTGCTTCAAAAGTGTTTTCAGAAGTATTTGTCTACATAATGCAAGGCTACTTTCAGCTAATTTTACTTACAAGTCACTGTCTTTATTTACGCATTTACTAACAGGAAACTTCTACTGCTCTGAGCGGCATTTCCATGCTCTTTTACTTAGTATTTTATATTGAAAATATCAGCCAAATGCATTACTGTAATGAAAATGTGGGAGTTTTATTACATTTTGAAGAACTATGTATTTATAATTTAACATAAAACTAATAGTTGGGATTGAAAGCCCACAGAGATTCCATGAATGAGAGTTAGTGAAGATGTGTGATGGTGTTCCTGGAGTGAAAAACTTCTTTGAGATGAGAACTGTGGGTAGAGCAAAGAGGGGCAAGAAGGTAGATGCAGAAGTGGTAATGCGCTGTGCTGCTTGAATTCGAGAGAAGCAACGGGAAAAGAAGTGAGGAGGGGCTACAGACAGAGACAGAGGAAGAAATACCATTTTTTAAAGCAAGTGGGAAAGAAGTAAAACCCTGAAAAGCAGAGGTAAATCTGATTTACTTCTGCTGTTGCTGAATGTAATTTGCAGTAACCAGTGCACAAACCCCATTCAAATATGGCATTTCTATTTCTGGATTATAATACCATCCTCCAGATGTCTGTTTACAGTTTTCATTCCACATATGACTGAATGGAAACTCTCCTGAGAATTTTTATCTATTACTTTTTAGGTTGTAGGTTTTTTTTACTCTTTTATTGAAATCGTAGGGGAAAATATACCTTTGAAAACCTAGCAAATTAGGATTCATGGAGCTTTATTTTTTTAAAGACATGCTATACTACTCTAAATATGGAACAGTGATAGTTTTCACCACTTTGCTAGGTTTATGTTGTTGGAGGATATGATGGTCAAAGCCGCCTCAGCAGTGTAGAGTGTTACGATTCATTTTCCAATCGATGGACAGAAGTGGCTCCCCTTAAAGAAGCCGTGAGCTCTCCAGCAGTCACCAGCTGCGTAGGCAAACTGTTTGTCATTGGAGGTGGTCCTGATGACAACACATGTTCAGACAAGGTCAGTTAACTAGGTTTGCCTCTGTTTTCTACACATGGGTCATGTTGATTTAAAAACAGATTGTGCAGAGACCTGTTTCAGTTGGCTTGCTGACTGGAGTTTTGGATTGTTATATTATAAAGTATACAAAATAGAAAATGTTAATTCATTGATATGCTGTTTTTTTCTGTTACTTTGGGTCTCTGGCCTGGTTATTTTCACTGACTTCACACATTAAATAAACTATCTAAATACTGGAACCTAAGTGTTAGAAAAACAATGCTGAATTGGGACAGGGAGTGTATAAAAGCATCATTGATGCATGAGCCTATATTTATATTAAGTTTATGGTGACATATTGCCTCTAAGGTACTCTTTCTTTGACTCTAATTCTTTGACTCTAATTCTATTATGTGTAAGGGTATGCCAGAGAGTAATTTTTAATTAGGCTTTTAATCTCAAGTACATGTATTTGTTTTCAGGTTCAGTCTTATGACCCTGATACTAATTCTTGGTTACTCCGTGCGACTATCCCAATTGCAAAAAGATGTATTACGGCTGTGTCTTTAAACAATCTGATCTATGTTGCTGGGGGGCTTACTAAAGCAATATACTGCTACGATCCAGTTGAGGACTACTGGATGCACGTCCAGAATACATTCAGCAGACAGGTAATAAAGGCATGTGTACTTCTAACAGGTATTTTTTAATGTGAATATATTGCTATGAAATATATTACTATGTTTAAAATCCTTGTTAAAATTCCATCTGTTTGCATTCTTGCATATGTATTTTCATCTATATAATTCAGTCTCACAGAAAAGGAAGTTTTGAAACGAGTAGCTTTTCAGTTGAGCGCCACTGCATTAGCCAGCCCAGTCTTCTGACTTGAGAGTACTTACTATTGGATGACAGTTTCACAGTTTAATGGATAATATTTTAGACTAGCTTCTTTTCCTGACAGACATAGTACTGCCTTTTCTTATATACTCTTTCCTTAGGCACAAAGTTTCCCTCCTCCCCTCCCCTCCTTCTGTCCCCTCCTGTCTGTTGCTGCTCTTCAGAAAGTGGGAACACAGAGAAGCACTTTAGCTTTAATATTGTCTCCTGTGTCTGCCTTTTGAAAGCCTTGTTCTCCCTCTGCACCTTTCCTTATCCCAGATGCCTCAGTGTTAATCTTTAAGTACTGCACTCAGCTCTATTCCCTGTCAGAGCTATCTGCCCTGAAGACTTAGTTCTGAAATGGCCCTCACTGCTGAATGGTGCTGCTGCTTTCCCAGCTGTTCCATTTTCTGCATTGCTTCTTTTGGAAGTGAAAAGTGTAACCCAGTCTGGCTACAAATGATAGTCACAGTGCTGTCCTCCTGCACAGCAGTAGACGTTCAGGAACTGGAGAGTTTGTTTTTAAATAACCGTGTATTCCTTTGTATATTTTGAAACAGGAGAATTGTGGCATGTCTGTGTGTAATGGAAAAATATATATCCTTGGTGGAAGACGAGAAAACGGGGAAGCCACAGACACCATCCTTTGTTATGACCCTGCGACAGGCATTATCACAGGAGTGGCAGCCATGCCCAGGCCAGTATCGTACCACGGCTGTGTGACAATTCATAGATATAATGAAAGCAGCTTTAAACTGTAAAGCAAACAAACAAAACAGCAACAAAAAGGAGATGGCATGAATGAATCCAGTGGTCTGCTGCGGGACAGGTTTTTAAAGATTCCTGAAATTGGAAAATGTCCTTTTCCTAACTGTCAACTGAAAACTTTATCTTGTGCCTTTAAAACAAACAAACAAAAATCAATCAAACAAAAAGAAAAAGAAGAAAGACAAGTCTACCAATCTATCCGCTAGCCCCAGTTTAACTGTATATGCCGTGTGCTCTGATGACTGCAGTATTAGTACTTTGCACTAGGGTTCAGGAAGTTTTGACCTCTGTGTGATTAGTAATTAAAAGCTTGGAAGTTTTGTGGGGAAGTGCCTTCACAGGTCTTTGTGCCTGTATTCTAAGAAGCAATGTCTACAAGTTGTAGACTGAAAAGATATATTGGCAATAAATTTCAAAGAATTATCTAGGATAATTATTACCTAAGATTAAAGAAAAAAAAAACTTTTATAATTCATATGTACAGCATCCTTACAAGCAGATTACTTGGCTTAACCAAGTAGATTTCATTTCAGATCATGCATGGTTTGTGATTTAAAAAAAAAAAAAAAAAGCTACATGGGGAAAAATATAAGAATCTCTGAGAAATGCTTTTCTTGTTTTCTTGGATTTCCTTGGAAGGGGAACAGTGACATCTTGGTTGTTCCCTGTGATACTGCAACATACTGCAGTGAGGACTGTACGCTGTAACACTATGGGCCTTATTCATAGTGTTGCTAAATGCTTATCAGAACTACAAGGCTACACAACGTGGAAAACTAGTAAACACGGAGGTGCAGGCACACATCTGCGAAACGGGTTTTGAATCCCTGTGCTTACAATCTTGAACAATACAGCTGAAGTCTGAAGTTTCCTGGCTTCACTCTTTGCTCATCGCAGAATGTCTCTAAACTCGTCAAGGAATTAAAGCCAGCTAACTTTGTGTGTGTTGTTCTGCTTCTCTGAATCACACTATAAATCATGTGATAGAGGTGGGGGCTCAGATCACACCCCACAGCTTACAAATCGTTCTTTCAACTAACTCATCTGCAGAGGTTCAGAGTGTCCCTTGAGTATTTCTTGGCTGAGGCACAATTTCATGAAAACTGAAATAGCACTTGAGGGTTGGAAAACAAATAGTTGTCTGTGTACCAAGTTCCTGCAAATCACTAGAAACATGAGAAACTCCTTTTCAAGGGAACCTGAGGACAGCAGCCAGAAGGCAAGTCGGTCAGTGCCAGGTCAGGAAAAAACCCTAAGACCCCTGCAGAGCCAGCCCTGCTGCTGCTAGGCTCTGGTCTCCGCTTGCTCAGGAGGGTGAGAACGAGCACCACAGAA
Source organism: Crypturellus undulatus (assembly GCA_013389825.1). Lineage (NCBI taxonomy): Eukaryota > Metazoa > Chordata > Aves > Tinamiformes > Tinamidae > Crypturellus > Crypturellus undulatus. The sequence continues at coordinate 76,317 of VWPW01003430.1, read as the reverse complement.
CCTTCGAATATCATTTTTTCCACTGGACTCTCTTAACCATCTGTTTTTCCCAGAGTACTTTGTGAGGCGGAAATTCTGACCCTCAGTGAAGCCATGCCGAATTCAGAATCACTTTCAGTAATATACACTCGTGTCTTTTTAAAGAGCACTGGAGCTGCACTTTGTGATGCATTAACTTGTAACCTCAGGAAAATACACAAGTTTCAGTTTCTGGCTAAATACCAAACACTGGTTGTATATGTTAAGAATATTGGTAATGTACAAATCTCTGCATATCAGTGAGAAAATTAGCAAATCAGTCCCTGAGCATGTCATTCATATTGCCCTAAATAGAAAGCCATTGAGTAATATAAGACAATGAATCAGATGAATTAATAATCCTTTTCCAAGTTTCTTGTGTCTCTACTCACCAAGTTACTTTGAAAAGTAATTTCAATACTTGTGAATAAGGTCCATTGATAGCAATGTTAATTGCCCAGTAACTGATCAATATTAACACTGTATATAACTTGTCCCATCCTTGTAAATGAAAATGTAAAAATGATAGGAGCACTTCATTAGAGATACCATTTGGAAAATATTCTGTTATTTTCTTCCTATTTGTATTAAGATTGTAACATTGATCATCATGCTAAACTGCTCTTAAACATTCTTTCTCATGTAAGTGTAGAATGATGTCATGTATGTTTAGGTATCATTTATTCCATGTTTATAGAACTGCAATACTCTGTAAATAACAAGATACTGCTTTTTATGGTTTTGAAGATTCAGTTTAGAGTTTAGTCATCTTAACCATTTATGTACTCTGTTATTGTTATGTATTATTTTGAAAATAGTTGTTAAATGAACCAGTAAATGCAAAAATGTAGATGTAGAAGAAAGTTTCAGCTTGCAGTTCTTCAGAGCCTGTACTCAATGCTGAACAGTTAAGTGTGTGGAGTATTGCTAAAATGACAGTTATTCATGCAACGATTCTGTTAAAATAGCAGTCAGGGTTTTTTTTGTGTGTGTTTTTTGTGTGTGTGTGTGTGTGTGTTTGTTTTTTCCCTTTTTGACTCTGTGATTTGCACTTAATCTGCTCAGTTAATACAATATTTTTAGATGTGTTAGAAGAGAACGATTCAACTTTGGCTTAATGAAAACATACCACACCATATCTAGAAGGATATGTTATTAGGAATGCAACTTCCTAAAGTCACCTATTCTCCGCTGCATTTCACTTAACTATAGATGGATTCAAAGATGAAAACTTGCACTGTCATATGCGTTTTCCTAATTGCTGTTCATGTGCTTGGACAGCAACCTGGGATTGAGTTGGTTTTGTTTTCCCTTTGCTCTTATTCAGGGACAAAACATTTTGAGTTATCTTTTACTCAAAAATTCTACCATGAAGAGTAACAGGTTTGACAGCTCCAGTGCAGTGTCCATCTACTCAGAGATGTAACTTCAATCTAACAATACATGGAAAAAGATGCCAAGTCTCTTTTTCTCTCTCTCTCAAAAAAATAACTATTGCCACTTCTCCAGTACTTCACTAATCAGTTATCTTTAATAGTAAAATACTTCAAAGAAAGGAAAGTAAATGTCTTCTTTCTCCCTTTTCATGTCTTCTCTGCTAAAATTTAATGAATTTTTTTCCTTCTTTTACAATATGATATTTACTGAAAGGTGCTGCTTTGCAGCTTGTTTTCATGAAGCTTCTGTGTAGAAAATGAAGCACTGCGTTTTAGTGCAACCTTTGGCCGTTTGCTTTCAGATATACCATTTATTTCTCAGCCATCATAGTTGACTTTACCTCTGAGTTTCCTTCCTGTTAGTGCCTAAAGAGGCAAAAGTCATGGAGTCTCTTCCCTTTGTACTTCCAGACGGTTAATGTTACAGTGTGGCAAGATGTGTGTCCCTTCCAGCTCCCTGGCTCCAGGAGGCTTTGGTAACCTGGGCTTGTTGGTTCCTCAGCTATTCCTCAGAAAGCTGAGTCTGCCATATGATCTCAGATTATTACTCAGTTTATCCTGGTTTTGTGCTTATTTGAGTTGCAAGGACAGTCCTGCTGCTTGGGATTTCAGGTGTCCCTCCTGCCCAGGCAGGCTGGTGTGCTGGAGCTCTGGCAGGCCAGAGAAGAACTCGGCACTCGGGGTTTCTGTGTTGTGCACGGCTTGCTGAAGAACAGGACTTTCTGGATGGTTGCAATTCCAGACATGGACTCAACCAGTAAAAATATTTCACATTTATCAACTCCCTGTTTTCAGCCTGCGAAATGAAGATATGTATATCATGAAAGTCTTCTGGGGGCAAAGCAAACAGTCGGTTTTCCTCACTGCCCAACCAGACGTTGGATCTGTTTTTCTCTGCCACTGACGATGGCCAAAGCCCATTCAAGCAGATTGAGAATCTTGCTAGACCCGATCACACTGAAGCAATAGGAGTATTTTCAGCTGACCATGGACTCTCATGCACACAAGACAGTACACATTAAAAGGTGCCTGATTAAAAAAATCCGCATAATGCTGAAGAGGAGGCTGAGTGATGAGATTGAGAAGATTTTTAAGCAGAGAAATATGTCTATCTGGTTGGGGACCAGAGTGATTTTTTTTAATGAGTCCAGCAGATAAATTTCCTCAAGGTTTTATTATTTCAGATGGCATTAATAAACATCCATCTTACTGTCAGTTTATCAGGAACGTGTCAGTGCTGTGAGCGTTGCCACAACATAGCAGGCAGCCTCTTAGCAACCCCACACCAGATGTGATCACAACCCAAGGTCTCCACACACAGGCCTCGTGTCACCTCTCTCTTGTGTCTCTCTTGTAACATCTTATATATAAAGTCATGCTACTCTGAGTAGATATCCTCAATAGTGTTACTGTATAAAAGCTCTATGTACAGGGACAGAGCCTTTCTAGCCTTTGTAGTGCTCCAGTCTCTGCTCATGTTTGTGTGCACATGAGTGTGATTATTTTACGGTATTCTGTTATAAATGATACCTATAAAAGCTCCTATGTACAGCGTATTAATGTAATTATCATTTAGTTCCAAAGAAAATAATGTGTTGATTTTGAAAATATGTGTGCCTTGAATTCACTTAATTTTTTATCTGAATATTATGAAATTGAGGGTGGGTTGCTCCTTCTGGTTTGTTACCTAATATTTTATTAGGATTATTAGGATAAGTCTTACTGTCTGGACTGCTGATGTCTTCTAAAGAGAAGTAAGTCTTGCCAAACATTAACCAGAAGAACAGGTAAACCTTTTATTCAGAATATGCCTAAATACTTATTTTTCCAGTGTTACGGCAGATATAATCTGAGGAAATCAGTATTTGTTTCTCTTTCTTATTTTCCATTTTCAGTACTCCCTCATTGGCAAAGGAGTTTTGTCTTTAACTTCTTGTCATTCATATATAGTTTCTTGTTTTGGTCAGTAACTTTTGCCATATTTCAGAACACTCTTGACTTGTTGGTTTTAAACATAGCTTAAATAATATAAAGCAATAATACAGTGTAGCATGGCAATAAGCAAAATAAGAGACTTGAATAAAATGTACTATTATTAATTTCATTCGTGTAAACGCTGGACCTGTGGGGCTGTTCTCCTTTCAGTGAACCTGTAGCAAGTTGGAGTCAGATTTATAGGAGCTACTTGGCCATTGAAAGAGAAGTAACCTACTTAACTAGTATTCATATGATACTTTCTTTTCACCTGGAATACGTGTTGATTTTGTTCTTGCTGAGGAAAACAGCAGCTCATTGTATTCCTTGCCAGTTCCTTTATTTACTGAAATGTCAAAGGTTTAGCTCCACCAAGAGCTAATCTCGTCTTCAAGAACAATCTGGTACAGCACAAATGCAATCTGAACAAAAAACTGAGATGACTTAGTGTGTGCCAGAGGCAATGTAACGTTACCTTGCACATAACATTAGGGTCTTCAGGTTGTGCTGATAGTAGAAAGGTGATTTTGTAATGTAGCACAGTTTAAATAACATTTACTTGTTATATTTAAATATATTTCTTGCATAATTCTTTGATTTTTTTAAAAATCCAATGTACCTAATAAACATTTGCCTTTTGAATAGTTTGCTATGTTTTATTTACGTTACGAGAAATTCCAGGGAGGGGTTTAGTTGTAAAGAGGAACTATTTCTTTCCTGGATCATTTATGTGCTGGATTCTGCCCCTTGGCATGTCTGCAGTCTCTGTATCCACCCACCATTCTCCTGCCTTCCACTCCGCGTGTTTTCCCAGCTCCTCTTTCTGCCTCCATCATTAAACTCATTCTTGCTGTGAATACAGGCAGCTGCGTGAGAAAGAAACTGGAGAAACGGCAAAGATGGGATAGTTGGAAAATAGAGGAGTTCTAGGAGTGAGGACTTGGAAGGAATATGAAGAGACTCAGAAGGCAAAAATAATATTTGAAATTGGAAGAAGGGAATAGATTATGGTAGAAAAGTGACCAGTAACAATAACAACCAGAAGAGGGTCAGAAAGAAGCTGGAAGCTTATGTTGCCCCAGTTCGTACTCTCTTGACCATCTCATGGTGCCATGTGTAGAATGGTTGATGCAGGGCTTGGACCCCAGGGCTGAGCTGGGGTTATTGCAGCTGAACTGGTTTGAAGATCGTACTGTTTATTGCCAAATCTGGGTGCTATTGATAACATCCGTTTTCGGGTGTTTTCTAGCGGAGTAGCAGCCCGTTCTGGCACCTCTTCCCTGGGAGGGTCTGGATTCAGACGCAGGGCTTGTCCTTCACACAACCCTCACTGTGTTTCACCTTCTTCCTACAACTATCTCTTTCTGGCACTGTGGCAAGCAGAACTCCCTACTCTGCCTACTGTGATTTTGCCCTGCAGCTCACTGGGACACTGCTCACGTTGCAAGGACTTTCTGTTCGCTATATTTTAAATGCGGGCACTGTGTCCTCCAAAATTAAGTCTGAAGTGCTGGGGCCTTAATACCTCATCAGCTTGGTGGTAGAGATATGCAGGAAAAAAAAACCACAAAGAAAAAAAATTCTCTTTAGAATGAAGAAGGGAAAGAGCAGAGGCCGCCCGGGGTAGCTGTCCGCGGCGGCTCCGCCCCGCCGCCGCTCTCCGCCTGCGCGGGTCCCTCCCCCGGCGCTGACGGGCAGCGACGCGCCAGGCCCTGCGC
>VWPW01003430.1:42394-65753 GCA_013389825.1 Crypturellus undulatus | reverse complement strand
TAAATAAACATAAAGTTTGTTTTTTTTTTTTTTTTTTTTCTCCCTACAAATTAGTTGACAATGTGTTTTAAAGATTAGCTTTCTTTTTTTTTTTTTGGAAAACTGGTAGGATTTCTGTTTGTCTGTAGTGAAGTAAAAGGTCAAGATTTAGGTTTCAAAACTGTTTTAAGTGCTCTTGAGCAGGGAGGGTTGTGGGTTGTTTAGATCACACGCCTAACACAACGCTGAAAGAGAAAAGCTCTCCAGCAAAGCTTTGAAGTCCAAGACAGGACAGTGTTCAATTCCACTGCTGCTCTCATCTCCTCAAGGCAACTCCAGTTTAGTAGTGCTGGTGTTGCCTCCGATCCACTGCCTCCATTCTTATCTAGCAGGATTTTGGTCACGCTGTGAAAAGGATGTGGGTTACAAATAACTCTGCAAAGGAAAGCAAATTGAACCATATTAATGTCTTGATTTGTTTCTGCTTGTGACTGTCCTTGGCTCTCCTTGTAACACCTCCTGCTGAAAGAGGGTTGTTTCTGCCTACCTGGTTCATCATCAAAGCAGGATGTCCTGAAGAAGATGGAACTAGTGTCTGGGAGGAGAGCTGGCAACATGATGCTTGCTTTGATGAGTGATGAGTGTTTTGATAATTCTGACATTAGAAGCAAAATTGGAAAAGAATCTATTGGATCTTTGTTATAGTAATGGAGGAAAAAAAAAGAGATCTAAGCACCTTCACCCCTGCAGTCTTTGCAGGCACCTTTGTAGAGGGGTTTGGGAGTGTATAAGACAAGCTCTAGTACATCTGGTTCGAGGCAAGTTTGCAAGCATGCCTAAGCATATTGTTCTTCATCCCCTGTTAAGTTTCTGTGAGCAACCAGTGCACTCATACATGCAGCTTGCCTTCTAGGCATGCACAGGAGCACTGTCACAGTATCAAAAGTAAACAGTCAAAAACATGTACCTTCCCTCCTTTCAAGAGTCAGGCAGCTCTGGCCTTACTCTATATGAAAGGGGACTGTAGATGCCTGCAAAGGGAGGGTAGCCGTTACCTGCAGTGTGACCAGGCTGCAGACCTTCTTTCCAGAGAGAAAGTAGATAGGTTCCTGGGAGGTTTATAGAGAATGATTAGGTTTGGGCTCCTGTTTCTGTAAGACAGTTACAAGCCTTTATGTTCTGTGACGTATGTCTTATTTGCAAGGTAGCTGATTAAGTATTTTATCTTCCTTTGGTCATTAACTTTTTCTGCTCTGGCAGAGCCCCATTTTGTCTGGGCTAAAGGGAGTATAATGGATTTGCCTGGCATCTCTGTTGCAGGGGACGAGGTCATGTGATGCAACGATTCTTAATCATCCTTCAATCAAGAAGTTCTTAGAATCGCCCTCCAGATCATCATCACCTGCTAACCAGGGGTCAGACACTCCATCTGCCAACCACTCTGAAACTGACTCACTCTCTCAGCACAACGACTTCCTCCTGGACAAGGACAATGGCAACCTGGATGCAGAGGAGAGGCTGGCAAATAGCATGGACCAGAGACAGAGCAGAAATACTGACCGGGTAAAGTAAAACTCAACTGGTGGTCAAGTTGTTGGAGGTGTGTGCTCTGTCTGGGCTCGGTGCTGGCACCAGGAGCTCTTCATGTTTTCACCTATCTCGCTGAAGATCTATTTCTTATCCTCTGCAACTGCTTGTTCTCAGTCTCTGAGCCTGGCTTTGCTGTGAGGTTAACTGAAGTGTATGTAACTTGCGTTAACTCCCCTTAATTCAGTCTTAGCCAACAGAGAAGTGACCCAAACAACAGTGACAGCATTCATGTTACCACTCCTGATCTGCTGCCATCTTGGCTGATAGCCTCTGGGAAAGGAGGTGTGTCTCAGCTCCAGCAAAGAGTTTTGCTCTGTAAGTAGAAGTCATATTGGGTAGGGTAGTGCCTGGAGAAAAGAGCAAGATACCTGTCATTCTCAGCAATGTTAAACTGGTGAGAAACTCCAATTTCTGTCTTGTTCAGTCCCAGGCCTGGCAGAGGAGTATAGTCAATAGTCCAACCCAGAGATGGGTGTATCTTGTTGTTTATAACTAAACTGTGCAGTTAGCAATTTGCAGGGATAGGTTGCAGGAGTAGTGCTGATTCTCCATCAAACAAGCACTGGGCTTCCCTTGGTAACAGAGCTGCAGTTTACTAGGATCCATAGCAGGAGGCAGGTATACAACGTGTGTGGTGGACCCACCTGAGTCATAACAGCACTGGCCAGTGTAATTTGTTTCTGCAGTAGGTACTTTTGTGGCATGGTTGTATTGCTTGGGTCTGGCATAATCTTTGCCATGGTTAATAGGTGAGATTGAGTTACAAGGTTGCTTAGGCTGGTCTTATTATGCCCAACAACTGCAGCAGTTTTGTAAGTTTATCTAGCTATCAGTGACACGATATGGCTGACTTCCATGCTGGCTTAGTTGAGGCTGGATTCCTTTCCCAGGAGCAGCCTTCATTTGGAGTGTTGAAGCAACATGGAGGGGTCCTCAAAGCACCAGAGTTCAGGAAAGTTAAGGATTTGTAGAAGCTGCTCATAGGTGGCTTGTTTTTGCTTTTGGTTAGTCACCAGTTGATGCCACTGTAGTGGTTCACAGAATCACGGAATGGTTGAGGTTGGAAGGGACCTCCAGAGATCATCCAGTCCAACCCCTGCTCCAGCAGGGACACCCAGAGCACAGGGTGGCATCCAAGTGGGTTTTGAAGATCTCCAAAGGAGGAGATTCCGCAATCTCTCTGGGCAGCCTGTTCCAGGGCTCTGTCACCCTCACAGTAAAGAAGTTCTTCCTCATGTGGAGATTAAACTTCCTATGTTTCAACTTGTACCCGTTACCCCTCGTCCTGTCACCAGCCACCACAGAGAAGAGCCTGGCCCCATCCTCCCTACAGTCACCCCTCAGGTACTTGAACATGTTGATCAAATCTCTTCTCAGCCTTCTCTTTTCTCCACTAAACAGGCCCCACTTGCTTAGTCTTTCCTCCTATGATAGACGCTCCAGCCCTTTAATCATCGTCGCTCTACACTGGACCCTCTCTAGAAGCTCCATGTCCTTCTTGTACTGGTTGATCTTTCAGGTCACATGCCACTGCTGAAAGGCAGCCTGGAGTCAGGACTCACATCTCAGCTTGTTGCATAAGCTCCACTGAGCTTATCCCTGCAGTGCACACTTGAGTATGCTGCATATTACACCTAAGTTATTCATGTATGCCTAGTTAGTAATTTAGATAACTTCCTTCAGAGATGGTTGATTATTGGTCTCTCTCGTTACTGCACAGGGTTTATTTTCTTAATGATGCCTTGCTTTCCTAGTGCCAAACAAATAATATTTAAGAACAATGTTTGTTTTTTGTTTGTCTTTTTTCTTTCCGTACCCTCAGGACAGTTCGGGTGTTTCAGGCTCTCAAAAACCAGGACAACGAAATGCTGGGCTATCAAATGATGAGACTTCACGGCTTTATGTGAAGAAAACAATTGTGGTTGGCAACGTCTCCAAGTTAGTATGAAAAGTCTTAGTGATGGCTCTTCATTTCAGAACCAAGTAGAATAAGAGGTTAAAATAAAGACACAATTAAATTAGCTAATTTGTCATAGTTTGAGATCTTTCAATACCCTCTTTGAGTGTCCGTAAGAGCATTGGAGGAGGAATAGCTGTTATAATATTGGTCAAGTATAGAGATTTTAAGATTTATTTCTTCCAAATTTAGTCTTTCAACTTGTTCTGATCAATTAAAAAACATTTTTTCCATGTGAAAGCTTGGAAAAACAAATTGCCCCAATATAGTGTGTGCTTTTTTTTGTGTGTGTATGGTAGCAGAGTTACCCATGTGTTCTGAAGTGATGTGGATTCTCAGTAATACAGAAGAAATGCGGAGGAAGATTTGATAATGCTAGTAGTAAAACATTAACATTAAGTGTTTCAATGGAAGAATAACATATGGGAAATCTGCACTAAGATACTGAGGAGATATATTAGAAGCATAATATAGAAATAAGTTTATGAAATACAAATTTGCTTTCTGAAGGAGTTTTTTTGAACGGCTTGATGGAATATCAGAATATAGAATAATGAACGGAACTCTAAATGGGCTAAAAATATTCATTTTTTTGTCTAATCTTCCCATAACACTTTTTGTGATGTTTTATCTTTTTTTTTTTTTTTTTTTTTTTTTAACTTCTCTGCCAGGTACATTCCCCCAGACAAGAGAGAAGAAAATGATCAGTCAACCCATAAGTGGATGGTGTATGTCCGAGGCTCTCGGAGAGAACCCAGCATAAATCATTTTGTCAAGAAAGTTTGGTTCTTCCTCCACCCCAGTTACAAACCTAATGACCTGGTAGAAGTGAGGTAATAAGGCACTATTCCAGTTTTATGCTTACTGCACTTAAAATGCTCAGATTCGTAGAAATTTAGCCTCTGCTTTTGTATTCCATGCCTTACGCTAACCTCCAAACCTGCTGGACTTTCTCACAAAATAATAGTCAAAACTAATCAATTTTTATGTATTTTTATGTATTTATGTGACAGTTTTTTGGGTTTTCCTACTGACAAAAGCTTTTAGTTTTATTTTGGTTCTATGTATGTGAGTTTGTGCATCTCCTGTTAAGCAAAGCCTGCTGTTCAGGCTGGGCTTTTGTTGTTAAAACATGTTCTCTATCTCCCAGTCCTTTGTGGAAGAGGAGTCATAGAAAGCTAATTGGCCAATAGTTTTATATGTATTTGGGAAGAGGTTTTACTCCCTTCCAAATGTCAGGTCAGTGGTGTTGACTGTGCTTTGCAGAATTAATTTCCCTTGACTGTGATGGTATTGGCGCTACAGGAACTTGATAGCTTCTCTGTCCTCTCCCAAAGCCATATTCAAAACTGTTGTCTCAGTTCTCTGCTGATTACTGAAAGGAGGGACCTAGTCCATTTTCCTTCTTGTTCCTTTGGACAAGATAGTGGGAGGAAACCTTCAAGATACTTTGTGTCTTCCCAAATAAATTATTCTCCAAAATAGGCTCTGCTGCCTAGGTTTGTGATGCCTAAGTACAAAATGTCAACATAAATATGGTGAAAAGTATTGGTAAGGGTCACTAATTATCCTGAGATCATTGAGGTATTGAGGTGGATGAAAACAAACTCCTCTTACTTGCATAATGTACTACATTACCCCTGAATGCTATCTCTTTTGTGCTTTCTCCATTTCAGTCTTGTCAGTGCTGCTTGTCTCCTTGTTTAATCCCTTCTAGTTAATTGATTTCTTACTGTAGCATAGTCCCAGTCATTTTAATTAACATTCGTGTTCTGGACTGAAAATAACCTTTAAATCTCTTGTGTTTTGTTTCTTTGTAAAATCACATTTGGGATTTACAATTAAACTGAAGTTCAAACAGAGTAATGGTAAATATTAGAGATAAATATCCCCTTTTTTAGCTTGGAAACAAGCGCTAATGGAGTTAGCTTTTTTTGGTACATGTAGGTTGTTCTGTGTGCCTTTGAGGTAGAAGTTAGGGGGATAACAGAGACTGCAAAACACTGCCTTGAAAAGTCACCTTGCAGCAGTGTCGTAGGAACTGACTTCAACTTCTATTTAAAATATATATATATAATATAAAAATTTGTTTTCTTCCCTCTTCCATTACACAAGGTGAAAATAGGTTTTCAACTGTCTGCAGAAGTGAGAATTTTTGTAGGTTTAGTCACTTGAGCAGACTTAGCGTTCTGTTCATGCAGAATGGCAGGACTGAAGGTAACTTTAGCTCTCAAGTTAGGAAAGCAGTCTTTGGTTTTCTGAAAAATAGATGGTGAAAACTATCCCTTTTGCATCGAAAATGTGAACCACCATTTGTTTCCAGAGAACCTCCGTTTCACCTGACCAGGAGAGGCTGGGGAGAGTTCCCTGTGAGAGTCCAGATACACTTTAAGGATAGCCAGAACAAGAGGATTGATATCATACACAATTTGAAGGTATTTGAACAGAATGATTGAGAGAAAGGCAATTAAACATTTTCTCCTGCATATTCTACAAGAGATTCTGCTTTTGTGTGTGTTTCTACTTCCCTCTGTCGTATCTCTGTCCTGCTGCTCATTTGCACATGAATGGCTGAGATGGAGAATGAAAAGAAGATTCAGGAAAGGCAGCCTTGGCTGTGTTAGGAGTGATGCTGTAAGTGAGGAACCCAGCCTAGCAAAAGTTGATTCTACTCAAAGCAGCAAAGGAGTTAGAAACTCTTGCTGTACGGTTTCAGATTTTATCATCCTTTTACTGCCCTTAACTTGAAAGGTTGCTGCAGGTTCTCTTCCTCTTGGTGATGATTGCTGGGTTTCCTTCTGTCCCTCCACTTCTGCCTTCAGCTAGAGATTTTCTCTGTTGGCAGAGTGGGTAGGGAGGAGAGAGGCTGAGATTCCCCATTCATTTTTTCTTGTCTTTGAATGCATGAAGAGCATGAGCAGGGACAGTTAGATGCTCATGTGTTAGACCAGTTCCTAGACTGCCTGCATCTCCTGTGCTGCACTGCGGCTCCATGGGGCTGCATGTCTGCCCAACAACTCTCAGTGCCTTCAGCTTTTTTTCTCCCTTTCTTCTTTAGCATAGACTTTGGACTGTGGTGGTTTTATTTTGTAGAAGGGAGAGTTTAACAGGAAAACATATTTCTGACCCTCTGGTTTCATAACATTTGATGTATTGTTCAAATTATGTAGTTTGAACTCTTTTCAAACAATCATATTGTAATTTTTAATTAATGTATTGTTTTGCCCCTGTTAATATAAATATGTTGTATTGCTTTGCTCAGCTGGACAGGACCTACACAGGCCTGCAAACGCTTGGCGCAGAAACGGTGAGTGAATGGGTTGTGGGAGGGATGCTGTACTTTGATTCCCTTAAGGGTTTTTAAAATCCTTGTAGTCCTTATAGGACTATGTACTGAGTTGCCTCCATTTACTTTTTTTTTTTTTTTTTTCCTCCTCACTTTCCAGTGCAGGAGAAACTCCAGGTCTTGTTTAATGAAACGTTAATCCATGCTATGGTTTTAATTATTTCTTTATGGAGCTTCTGTTACCAGATGTCTTGATCTGCATTCTAATGTGCTGCCTGTTTCATAAGTAAGGAATTTAAAATTAAGGGGATCACCTAACTATCCTGCTGAAATTTTGCAGTAGATTTAAGTACTTCTAACTTTCTGCCTGTGTCAACACTCAGTACATTCATGGAAAATGAAATCTTAAAACTTTAAATAAAATAATAACTCATAGTCTGTTATAGCCTTAGAGTTTTTATTATTTTCCCTCATACCTTAGCAAATGGATTTTTTTTTTAATTGTGAAATTGCATTATTTCAGCTTTTCAGTCTGTGGAAGAGATGTCTACTGTGATTAAAGCACATTTTTGAAGAGTAGGTGATGTTGTAGTAGTGTGTTTCTCAAGGCCTTTTTCAAAAAAGTCAGAAAAGGCAAGCTGCAGTTCAGTGCCCATTCCTGTGGGGATACATAGCCCTTCCCTTAGTAGAGTGCTTGGATCTGGGCTTTGTATTCCTTAACTATTCACTATTCAGATACCCCCATGGACAGAGAAATGTGCTGTTTTACTATGGCATTTTCACGCTGCAGACTTTTTTGCCTAGCTTTGATGCTGCTAGACTTCTGGTCAAAATCTTCCTGAAACGAGTGGAAATTTTATGCAGAAGTGTGGAGAGGGTGGGAGAAGGTTTCCAGACATTCTGCAGCCTTTAAAAAAAAAAAGGCATTTTTTTCACTTTATATATCTTTACCTAGCTACCAAATACTAATGTCATCCTTTCACCTATTTCTGGAAGGTAGTCGATGTGGAGCTACATAGGCATTCCCTTGGCGAGGAGTATCTCTTTTCCCAGTCTTCAGAGTCTGAGCTTTCTGATGTTCCTACATCTTTACCACTGCCATTGAGTATCCCAGCACCAGTTAAGGCTTCTTCACCAATTAAACAGTTGCATGACTCCAGCCCGGATGCTTCTGCAGGCAAAGGTAAAGCAAATGGGTACTGGTGTATTTTTGGAGCTTTGGCTCAGCTCCGCTGGATACTTCCTCCTGCTCTTTGGGCTCAGTGGTTGCCAACTCTGCCTGCTTGTCACTAATACCAGATGGTTATTTCCTCAGTGTTCTAGGAAATGGATTTCAGAAATGATAATTGTTTCTTTGATTTTTGACTTTTCTTTTTGAAGCTGGAGTTTGTTGAGTAGGCTCTATTCTGCTAAGCTTAGTGAATGTGTGGCTTTATATCACATGTAGTTGGGAAGAATGGTTGTTGAATAGCAATTGTAGTTTTGTTGTAGTTTTGCTCTTGACAAAGAGTGTGTTCAGAGGAGTATTGAGGTTTCTCAATGTTTTGGGTGCTCTGTGTATCTATCTGAGAGATTAGTCTAGTGGTGTGTCCAGGTATATCTGGGTGCCTAACGTGTGTTAGCTAAGCAAAAAATGATGGAATAACTGTGGTGCTGAATGTAGACAGTGCAACTGATGTCATAGTGTACAGCTTTCCAAGGGGTGAGCGCTGTGCATATCAGTGACTGTCCCAGCGCCATTTTCACCTCCCCCTAGGACGAAAGTGTGCGCTCGTCGCATGGCCTCGCTGGGGGCTCCAGGGCACAGAGAAGGCTTTTTGTGGCTTTGGGAGCTCAGGGTGCCTTTATACTGACCTTGACCGGCACTCAGATCTGCAGACAGGTGGTAATTTAAGCCTTCTTAGAGCAAAGAAATTAGCTTATTCTCAGCTGTGGTTGTCTAAGAGTTCCCAGCACTCTCAGCATTCCAGGGAATTCCAGTTTCCTTCAATCCTAGTCACAACCCTGCTGCATTTCAGGTACTGTTTTGTTCCTGTTGATGTCAAAATTCAGAGTCAGGAGTGCTGTCTTTGAGTTTTGAACAGAAACCTAGTCTCCTTTTGCCACAACCATTCCCTCTGGAGTTCTGTCTTTAGTGCTGAAAGCCTGGAGGCATTTTTTGTATCTGCCTCTTACTGAGAATTTACTTTTACAACAAAAAAAGTTTGTACAACCCAAAAAGTCTAAATTAAAACCTGTTCTCCAAATATGGCAAAAGTTTGTGTAAATATGATCTTTGGGTCCTCTTGAAGCAAACTTGTTCCCTCCTGTAATGCAAAACAGCTTTGCTTTCATCGCCTGTCTTAAGCAGCCACGTGCTTGCTCTGAATTTCCTAGCGCACTTTGCAGTGTGGTAGCAGTCGACACCTTGCAGTCATTTGAATGGCCTGGAGCAAGCTATGTGCTAGCCACTTGAGCACAGTATTCTCATTTTTAGTTTGCATGAAATAGGAAAAACTGTGCCTCTGTTTTCATTTTACCTTAAATGCATGTAAATGCTTGTAGAACAGAACTCAGCTGGACTGAGAAACAAAAGATGTATAGGTCTCACATTTTCGCCCAAGCAAGTAGCAAAACCCAGGAACTTAACATATTCCAAAATGTGATCTCATGCAAAATGGGTTGGTGCCCTTCTTGGGCTATCTTGACACTCCTGTGTAAAGCAATGGCTGTAATGCTGATGCCTTACATGTTGCATCTTTCTGGTAGATCATATAATGCCACTAATGTCCCAGTTCAATGATGAGAAGAGAAAGTCTGTAGCTTAAGTGTGGTGTCTTCTTATGTCAGCAGCACAGTCCAAAAGAAGAGAAATGCAAGTGTGTTTTAAATGCACAGGCTTGTGTTCAGACATGAAGATACGCAGCACCTTTACCTTGACAGTGCTACAAAAAAGAAAGGAGGTAAAGCTGTACCTTTCTCATGCTAACTGGCATCAGCTTTTCACATCAGGAAATGCTGCCTTCACTGTGTGGAAAGCTATCTGTGGACCCTGAAAACTACCAGTAGCTTTTGGTTAGTAGAAGGTTCTTACCAAGAAAACGTGTCAGAAGTGGCTGGTAGCCAACCAAAGCTTGGCAAGCTGCGTCATGCACATAGTTCTTCTCTTCAGACAAATGCAACAGACTTGCACAGGAGGAACCCCTTATGCCACCTTCTTCCCATTCAACTCTGCCCACCAGTTGCTTTTTCCTTCCTTGATTTGAGAGCGTGTTTGTCATACCTTAATTGTGTTTGTGTAGAGAAGCACGGTAAGGAATTTGATGTCTCAGCTTAAGAACTATTTTTCTTCTTTTCCCTGTTTTAATCAGGATTCCCTGGGAATGCTGAAACCGAAAGACATGCCACGTTTTATTCTCTACCATCTTCGATAGAACGGACTCCCACCAAATTAGCCACACAGAAAGTTGCCTTTGGCTCTCATGGAAATTCAGCCTTTCAACCCATTGCAGCTAGCTGCAAAATAGTCCCTCAAGGTCAGATTCCAAGCCCTGCTGAGTCTCCAGGAAAATCCTTCCAGCCTATCACCATGAGTTGCAAGATTGTATCAGGTGAATGTTAGTTTACATATCTAAGTGCTTCGCCCTGGTGGAAAACAAGAGATTGAACCAGTTGGGCCTGTTTTGTGTCCTTCCTCTGTTTTCCTGGCAATGTTTGAACATCGAGCAACAGGAAATTCTGGAATCCTAATAGTAAAGGAAAAATAAACACAGGGGTGAAGTGCTTGCCTTATCCATTCAAGATTGAATACAGGATGAGAGCAATTCTCTCCCTGTTCTTGAATGCTTTCAAGTATGCGAATGATAGTCTTTAAGTGGACTGTCCCCCATGCAAAGGCCCAGGCAAAATCTGTTCTCCCACATGGGTATTTGAGTGCGGGAGGAAGCCATTCTTCTCTTCCCAGCTTTTAGACACCTTGGCTGGATTAAGAGGAATTGCTTCTCCCCTTGTCCCCTGATTATGGGGCAGTAATTACGTTCAACCTCATACATTCAAATGGGCCCTCTTGTACTTGCAGTATCAGCTCTTTAGATTGAGCAGTTTTCATCTTCCAAAAAAGTCTGCTCTCTTGTTGTATTAAATCATCAGATAACTGCAGCGAGCAATGTGAAATATCTTACCAGGTTCCAGACTGTGATCAGGATGCTCTTTACTAACTTGACTTAAAGTCCCTTGTCTGCCTGGGTATGAAGCCCTCCACTGGAGGAAGTTTTACATCAGATGCAACTCACCGAGTTATTGTGAATATGAAAGGATGACTTGTTACATCCCTTCATTTTCTGATGTTCACATAGAAAGAATGAACCACTAATTATCAGTACATATGATTTCTGATGATCTGCTTCCAACTTTATTTTCTTCAAACGTGTTTTTTCTCTGTTTTCCCTTGACATCTTTAAACTTTATTCAAGCTACTGACAATTTACCTTTGAACGTCTCTGAAGTGCTTTGTCTTTCCCTGTCCTCCTGAGCTACTTCTTCCAAAGCTTCCCAGAAAGCAAGAATTCCAGGACAGCTTGTCTTTCTTAAAATCCTTGGACTATTCTCTGCTGATCTCTGCTATTTAAATATTTCCTTGACAAATGTTTTGTTTTTCAAGAATCTGCTGTCTGCTAAGTGTCACTTCTCTGATTTCAACCACAATTTATAAGTCATTGGGGTTTTTCCTCACTGTCATTTCTCCTCTACTGTAGCTGTCAGTGCCTCCCAAGGAAGCAGATTAATAGCCAACTGATGTTTAGTGCTGGCTGCCATCTCTTTTTCTGATCACTTCCTTACCTGACTTTCTGTGTGCACTTATGTCCTCTTTCACTCTTCAGCTTTTCCTCTCCTCCTTTTGCCCAGAAGCTGCACACTCTACAATGGTTGCTTTCAAGGGCTTCTGTTGTAATGAGACACACAGACACCAGAGTGGCTTGGCCTGCCTCACGGCTGCTGTGTTTTGCAGCCTTCATATATGAAAGTTTCATGGTTGGCTCTGAATGTGTGCACTGTAGGCTGCCCAAGGGAAAGAAAGTGCACATGAGGGAACTTATCTTTCTTCATTCATCCACTTGAGCAGGCTGGAATTGGCAGGGTTAATAATGTAGGTAGTGAGAATCAACTTCAGCATTAGAGGATGAACTGGATGGCTTCTCAACATCCCTTTGAGTCCTTTGTCTTGGTAGACAGAGAATGCCCAAGGTAGGTATGAGCCATATGCTTTGCATTCTTCATCTTTTCCTTCTGTCTCTTCCTTCTTTCTCCCAGTCCTGTGATCTGCCTTGAACTGGGAAATGCATCCTCAAAAAAGATGCCTTTGCAAAGTCATTTTTAAAAAATATTGCTTTTTTTTTTTAATGTTCTTATAAGATTTACAAGACAGAAGCATTTTTTTTCTTAAGGTTCTCCAATATCGACCCCTAGTCCATCTCCGCTACCTCGTACCCCAACCTCCACTCCGGTGCACATGAAGCAAGGCTCTGCTAGCTCAGTCATTAATAATCCGTATGTTATTGTGGACAAGCCTGGACAGATGGTTGGAGCAGCAGCCACAAGCACAGGTGTGTAGTTTGATCATAGAAAGCTTAGTTTTTCCTCCATTAAAGTTCATTTTCCCTTTAAAATTATTAGTCTGCTAATAGTACCTCAATCAGTCAAGATGGAAAAGTGCACAAAGAGGTATTGTTCCTTGCAAGACTGGCCAGCAATAAGGTGCAATATCTTGGCTATGGGCAGAAAGCAAGTAGAGCTTGCTGTGACTTGCAGGTCAGTCAAAATTGCAGCGTACTGTGCTGTGGATAGGTTGAAATGGTTGAGTAGATCTGGATTACCAGGAAAAGAAGTTGTTAATTTTTGTTACTGCTGTCAACCTCTAGCTGATTTCCAGGCAATTTGGATCCTTCCATCTGAATTCCAGCATGCTTCAAAGGTCACATAGACCTGTAGTCAAGAGGGAGGGGAGGAGCACTGAACTGGAAGGAAATGAGTGATGGGTGTGGGAGCTGGCTGGTGATCTTTGTGCGGGTTTAGGTGAAGGTGACCTGCTTGCAAATCTGTTGTTGTTATTTTTGTGATACACTAGCCAAAAATTGCTGTCAGCTTGAGAACACACTTGTGCATGTAGGTGTTTGCCAACATCTTAGAATGAAGCTCGGAGCCATGTGTGGATCTGCTGTGTCCAGGTGGCACAAACACTTCTCTGGACTCCATGGGAAAATGAGAAATTCTTCGCTTAACAGTGCTTCCACCTTCTGCCCAAGTGGAAGAGAGAATCAACAACTATGCTGGTTTTTTTTGTTTGTTTGTTTGTTTTTAAATTTTAACTTCATAGGAGAATTGCTAGGGAGGATTTAGTAGAAACATAGTTGAAGTATGTTTTGGTGCTCTCTTGGTAACAGTGAGGCTTTCACCACTAGTTTTGGTTTTCAGTTCTTCCACACCTCCAACCTGACTTTCTGATTTGCATTGCAAGTTGCGTATGGTTTATTATGGTTTGGGTAACTTTCCTGTTCTTCTAGTAGTTTTGTACATGGAGGATAGGATTTGTACAGGCACCCACCAGCTGGACTGGACATACAGGTCTTAATGTCTCTAAAGATGCAGTTCCCTACTACATTAGTGTGATGTAAGTACAGACTGGCCTGAAAAAAACACTGTCTACTCCCACTTCCTTTCCTTGATTTCCTGCTACTTCGCTTTTATGTCACACATGAGTTAGATCCGCTCAGTGGCGGAGTGGAAAACCATCCTCCACCCCAAATTGAATTTCATTATCAGATAGCCTCCTCGCGAGGCCCTGCACGAGGGATGGAAAGAGGATGTGGATCAGACCCTTTCTGTTAACAACGGCTGGATTAGGTGGAGTGTAATGTGGCATTGCAGCCAAAGTGACAGGGACATTATTGATAAACCTGATGATCATATTTAAACAGAAGGATAAGATATGAAATGTAATGCTTTGTAAAAGCCAACCTTCACAGACCCACTTATTTCTAGAAATGGCTGCACAGTTTACTTTTAAATTTTATTAGGGATTATGGTATGTCCATCTGAGAGACTGTTATTCTGTTTTCATGTGTATAATCCAGAGCTTTTGTGTCTCTTAACAAACAGAACAAACAAAACCAAACCACGAGCAGTAACAAAACTGCTGCTGAGCAGCAATGTGTTGTATACATGCTCTGATAATGCAAGGGTAAGTTGACCACTGACCTTCTACTCCTGAACTCACATCCAGCTCAGGTGATCATGGTCAGGTGCTGTGACAAGCATCTCCATATGTTCTTCTTCACGGAGCGGTCATCTGCAGACACAGGGACCTGTGACTTCATTCCTCATTTCTGTTTTTTCTTCTTTCCCTGCCTCACTCTGTCTCATTACTCCTCACAGTGCATCCCTCCTTTTCTGGCATTCCTTTCTCCTCCCATTTCTTCCAGATGCCAGTGACTGAGAGTAGTGTAGGTTCAGAGGGCCCCTGGGGAGCGGAAGGAATTACATTTGCAGCAGCAAATTCTGACTAGCAACTCATTTAACCTCACATATTCATATCTGTAGATAATATCTTCAGTTGTCCAGCAGGTTTCTGGACTATTTTTCAAGGACCAGAGTTCCAAGTCGACTGTGGGCTTGCTGGGGTATGGATCTTGCACAGGAGAATTTGGCAGTGGCTGTTGCTGTCCTTCTGGGTGCTGCAGAACTATGATGGCTTTTAGGTCTAGCTAGAATAATAAAATTGCTCAAATATTTTAAATTGCTGCTTTTCTAGTTTCATGAAGGTGATGGAGACAAAGACCTAATCTTTCCTGTTATTTTTATAATTGTTTCAATTCTTGGGGACATTAGTATTTTGGAGTTGTTGTTTTTTTATTGTTTGATTTTTTTTTTTTCTTTTTTTTTTTTTTTTAAGATTCATAAGGAAAACTAATTTGGTTTATGCCCATCCCAACTCCCAGTAACATACCTCATTTTGTGTTCCTCATGGAGATAGATTATAAACCTGAAGTGAAACACCATCTTCCTTGTTAGAAGAAATTTAATGTGTGGCACTGCTCTGTGGCCCTCACTTCAAATCTGCTTTATTTCCCGATATGCAGGGAGCCCAACCAGCAAACTGACAAGTGTTTGTCAGGCCTCTCATGGAACGGGATCTCCTGTATCAAAGACCCATGGGAGCAGTTTTGTAACCTCAGCTGTCAAGGTAATGTTCTTGTTAGGTTGTACTTTCCATTCAAAACCTATGGAGTAGTTTTTTTAGTATGATAAATTCTGCCTCTCAGGCAACTTCTTGCTGTTTTGTATGATTTACCCTGTCTAGCACCTGTAGTCCTATGAGAACAAGGTGGTTATACAGGATGATAGTGTCAATTTATACAGCTATATTTTGATTTGTCTGTACCTCTGTTAAGGCACCATCCTTTTGCTTTACCATGAGGAAGGCCATACAGGGTACAGCTCTGAAAATGCCCCTTCTTTCAAAGGGGCTGTTCCATAAATGGCTAATCTTTACTTCATTGATGTCAGTATGTGATTACACTAGAGATGCCTAACTCAGAGCCTCTGCTGAGTTATGCATTATTTTTGCACAACATCTGTTCTTAAATTGAAAATAGGTTGTTTATTGGCTTTACAGCTGAATTTAGGAATATGTTCATGTAAATAGTGGAGTAACTGAATGCATAAATAGTGAGGAAGAGGGTTCATGCTTGTCATCTACAAAGCCCATAGGTATGGAACTGAACTGTGCCAGATCAACTGTCTTCCATGTTGCGCGCAAGGAAAGACATTTTTGGCAGGGAAGTGGCATCAGCAAAAAGCTGGTGGATGTGCTGCTCCTGAAACAGGAGCATTTTCCTCACCCCAAGTCAGAAGAGTATTGATGCTGGAGTGGGGTTTCCAGGCAGCCTGCAAATTGCTATTATATCTGTAGCTCGAATGCTTCCCAGGTCTGTTAGGAAGGACATGCAGAAGATCACTAACTGGAGTAGCATTTTAAATATTAGATATGCAACTAACTATTCCATTTTTTTCAGATTTTCTCTGCTCAGATGGATTTCATTTAACAGTTTTAAAGCATTCTTAATCCGTATTTTTTTCTTGTTTGAGACCATTTGTTCTGCAAGGTTTTAAATGAGTCAAAATAGGCTCATATCACTAGATTTGATTGAGCTCTGTATTTCCAGGACAAAGCCAGTTGAAATCTGAAGATATTTTTTAAAAATCACAACTCTGCCACATTCGCATAATATTCTTTCTACATAAGTTTGGTAGAGCACTTGTATTTTTTAAGATTTCTTTAAGAGGGAGGAAATGCCTTATAGCTGGCTAACGTTACTGTCTATGGTTAATTCACTACTTTTTCACCTCATGAGATGTTTTCTAGTGTTCTTTGTATTCTTCATGATTTAAGGATATGTTTTCTTAGTCACTCTAAAATGACCTAGGTGCATGCTGCTGTTGAAAGGACTCATTGTGCCTCTAGCTTGTTGTCACACCTCTTTCTCTTTGCTAGTAGCTGAGTAGGTATTTGGTGAACCAGAGCAGGTAATTCTCTGACGTGTTTTCAACCACATGCGTCTGCACAAGGAAGATGTCAGGAGTTTGGAGTTTGGGGTTTTTTTTTTTGTCGTGGCCTGTCCTCGGATCAAAGGTGTTGTGAAACTGTAGCCTCAGAGTTCAAGCTCGCTGTAAAATAATGCAATTATTTTAATTAAACAAAACATAATCATACTGAACCTCCTGAAGTGCATTTGACTTCCCTAACAGCATAAAATTAAGAATGAAATATTCACAGTTTTTCAGGTGTGGAAGTGTGTTTGTTCCATTCAGTTAGGCAAACTCGCTATTTCTGTCAGTTCTGCTTGGAAAGTCTGTGTGCTTCCAGGTGTGTGTGCTGCTCACAGGAGAGAGAGAAAATTATTAGATGAGTTTGCTTGCAGATTTAAATCGAATGATTTTGTCTCCTCAACTTGATGACTCTTCTGCTGTATCCTGGATTGTATATAGCCTCATAGAATAGCTAAGGTTGAAGGGACCTCTGGAGATGATCTATCTAGTTCACTTTCCCTGCCCAAAGCAGGGTCAACTAGAGCAGCTTGCTCAGGACCATATCCTTTTGGGGTTTGAATATTTTCAAGGATGGAGGCTCCAAAACATCTCTGGGCAGTCTGTTGCAGTCCTCCATCTCTGCTACAGTAAAAGAGTTTTTTCTTATGTTTAAACAGAATTTCTTTTATTTCTGTTTGTGTCCATTGCCTCTTGTCATTTCAATGGATACCACTGCGAAATGTCTGGCTCCATCTTCTTTACACCCTCCCATTAAGTATCTATACATTTTGATAAGAAACTTCCTAAGCCTTCTCTTCTCAAGGCTAAAACATGCCAAGTATTTGCCTACTTCAATTATGCAGCTCTGAAATGCTATATATAAAATCTGGTGAAGGAGCTTAAGTTGATTTCTTTCACTTGTTTATGACGTGGTAAGAAAGACTTGTTGCCATTGGAGATGTAACTTGTCGAATAAAATTTGCTTTGAAGATCTGTACTAAATGTGTAACATTCCTTTTATTTAAGTGTTGACTGCTTTTGGAAATGGCTTATCTGCAGAGGTAGTTTGGGTTTGCCCAGATTATTCATGCTACCCTTCACTGGGAGTCTTTTGCTTTATTTTTTCTATGGCATATTTCATTGATGGTTGTGCCATGTCTGTCTGTGCAGCAGGAGGATTCTCTGTTTGCCACCATGCCGCCCCTTTGTCCCATCGGAAGTCATTCCAAGGTGCAAAGCCCCAAATCCGTGACAGGAGGCCTTGGAGCTTTTACAAAGGTATTTCCTTTGGCTTTTGTGCAGGAATAAAAAACCCAGTAGCACCATTTAGTGCCAACACTTGCCACAAAGCATGTAACTTCCAGTGCCTGGAAAAAAGTGTTGCTGGAGTCAGGAGGAAGTGTCTCTCTGTACCCTCTCAGAGCTCTACTCTTACTGTGATGGGTTTTCTTTTTTTTTTTTTGCCTTCTTTTTCATCCTTTCTTGTTTTCTTTGAAGTACTGCATGTCAAGCTAGTATTTTCAAAGCTATTTCTTAGCCTTGCATGCTAAGATGCATGCAAGATGGATGCAATAAAAGTAAACTGATCCATCAGGAGTTTCACACAAAATGCTGTAGTGATTTCTGAATGTCAAGTGTTGCCATTTGCAAGTACATTTCCTTAAATATTACCACCCTGATTTTGAATATTTTTTTGGGTAATATTAGGTGATCCAAGAGTAACCTGAAAGAATACGTCCTACCATGTATGTTACTTGCAGCAATCTAACACAAAAATCAGCCTATTTTAAGCTGCCAGTTTTAGCAATTATAAATATTTTTAGCTAAAAATGAAAGAATAATATCAGCTATAATCAGTTACAATATCTTTAACATCAGTTATGATTTTACAGGATAGAAAAAAAAAGTTTTAGAGCATCTTCTGAACAGGGAGGGTGTTTAGAAATTTGAAACCTCCCATTCTGGAAGGTCTGAGTCACGTATAGCCAAGTCCATTATTAATTTTACTAGAATTTGCAGCATTGCTAACAATTTCTATCAGCCTTTTTTATATTTGGAATATTTTATAAATACAGACCTGCATCACGCGCGTGTGTGTCAGGAGTAGCCTCCACCTTACACTCGGGAGGTAGGTTGGAGCATTCACCTAGCTGTGTGTGAGCCACCTGTGAGTTACTTTGCATGCACATTCTTGTGGACAGGCTTTAGCAGAGCTGATTCCCAGCGATTTAGTTGTTTTGTTGTTTATATGCCTTTATTTAAAAGGTGATAATAAAACAGGAACCTGGAGAACTGCCCCAGCAACCCCAGCAACCAGCAACGGGGACAACCGCTCCGAACTCCGTGCAGCAGTATGTCACTGTGAAAGGAAGCCACATGTTAGCTTTGTCGCCACAGAAGCCAATCGTGAGCACAGGAGAGGGAACAGTGCAGTCTAAGGTATGGGGTATTTGTGCATCTTTGCACGGGTGAGAGCTGTTCTTCACAGTGCACAGTGTTTCTCCCAGGGCTGTCGAGTTGCTTCTGTCCTAGACACCGTTTCCTACAAGACACTGGCAGCAGTGCCTTGTGTGGCTGCCCTATGAGCACAGAGTGCACTTGTGCCTCACCTCATGCTCATTTTTAATGCTTGTGAGAGGAACAAGATAAGCAGGCACCATCGCACCGCACTTTTAACAGGGAGCGCCTCCTGCTCTTCTGTAACCCATAGCAGCAGTGAGGTGGGGATGTTTTTCAACTCCATCTTAATGACCCCAAGAAGTTGACTGCCCTCCTCACTGTTGCTGAAACCCACCCAGGTCTTTGTATAAGAGGAAACAATTCTTTCCATGGTCAACAGGACTGCAACAACAACAAAAGAACAGGCAAAATAAGGATTTAAGGACCTGTGTGTCATGGTGGATGACAAGTTGACCATAAGGCAGCAGGGTGCCCTGGTGGGCCAAGAAGACCAGTGGCATCCTGGGGTGTGTTAAGTACTCAGCCCTGGGGAAGCCACATCTGGAGTACTGTGTCCAGTGCTGGGCCTCCCAGTACAAGAGGGATGTGGAGCTGCTGGAGAGAGTCCAGCACAGGGCCACAAGGATGGTCAGGGGCCTGGAACATCTGCCCTGTGAGGAGAGGCTGAGGGAGCTGGGCTTGTTCTGCCTGGAGAAGAGAAGGCTGAGAGGGGACCTGATCAGTGTCTATAAGTACCTCAAGGGAGGCAGTGAGGAGGATGGGGCTGGCCTCTTTTCAGTGGTGGTCACTGACAGAACTAGAGGAAATGGCCACAAACTGAAACACCAAAAGTTCCACAGGAACTTAAGGGAAAAATTCTTGACAGTGAGGGTGACAGGGCGCTGGCACAGGCTGCCCAGAGAGGTTGTGGAGTCTCCTTCTCCGGAGATCTTCCAAACCTGTTTGGACACAGTCTTGTGCCACGTGCTCTGGGTGACCCTGCGTGTGCAGGGGGTTGGATTAGATGATCTCTAAAGGTCCCGTCCAACCTTAATGATTCTAGGATTCTGTGAATAGCCTTTATATATGAACAACTATGTATAAAATGGCCTAAAATGTTTAACGATGGAGGTAGTGTACCAAATAGACTCCAGTGATTTCTCTTGCCAGAGCCCATCATCTGATGCTTATTTGTTGCAGGTTGTTGGTGTCCCGGTTGGTTCTGCTTTACAGTCAACAGTGAAGCAAGCGGTGGCCATCAGTGGTGGCCAGATACTTGTGGCCAAATCTAGCTCTTCAGTAGCAAAAGCTGTTGGTCCAAAGCAGGTTTTGACTCAAGGTGTAGCCAAAGCCATTGTGAGTGGAGGTGGGGGGACGATTGTTGCCCAGCCTGTGCAGACTATAACGAAGGCACAAGTTGCTTCAGCGGGTGCTCAGAAAAGCACATCTCAAGGCTCAGGTAAAGTAATCCTTGGAAAAGGCTCATATTGGGAGATTCTGGTGCTTTGTAATGATTCCTTCAGCTTCAAAGACATCTCTTTGGAATATAAGTTTTTCAAAGAAAATGAATATAGAAGCCCAGAGGGAAATTTTAGCTAGTGTGGTTGTAAAGGAAATGTTGTTAATTATCTTTAAGAGGGAAGAGAGAGCACAGGTATTTTAAAACAGGCTGTGGTCTATGAACAGAGTGCACAGCTTTATTAAACCTGAAGTTGACCTGCAGGTTCATGGGCTGTTGGGTTCTTGGGCACCGTGGGGCAGAGAGAAGCTTGGCAGAGAGATAAGCAGAATATGCTGAAGAATGTACTAGAGACCTAAAGGACTGTCATGGAGCCAGATCTTATACTTTTGCTAACTTAATTCTTATTCTCTCTTCCTAGTAATGGCTACACTGCAATTACCAGCCACTAACCTGGCAAACTTGGCAAACTTACCACCAGGCACCAAACTTTACCTCACCACCAACAGCAAGAATCCTTCTGGGAAAGGAAAACTGCTTCTGATACCCCAAGGAGCCATACTGCGAGCCACAAATAGTGCTGGTTAGTCTTGCAGGGAAATTTAATGAGTTAAATAATGCAATCACTTTGTATTTAATGTGCTCATCTCTTTTGGTATAAAATGTCCTGACACTGTGAAAGTCAGTAGTAGGATGAGATTCCTTTGTTCACAGCGAAAACAGTATGTGTTACTTTTAGGACTGAAATCTCACAAGTGTCTCCTACTATACATGAAACTGCTTTTCATGCAGTCTTCTCAAGCTCTGCCTGTCTGTCCAAAGCAGACACTGTAGTTCTGACATTTTGCAGCTAAGGATTCTGATTAACTCTTCATCGTGATCTCTAAGAGAGGAGAGTTTCATATTCCTGATGTAGCAATGAGATCAGTTTAAGTGCAGTTGTAAAAGACATTAATAAGTAATAGAACGAGACCTTGGAGAAACTAAAAACATAAGAAACTAACTTTGAAAAGGACAAGATCTTGTATCTGAAGTGGGAGAAATAGTTTTGAATACTGATAGAAGGCTTGACCCCAAGCTGTTGGGTATATCAGGAATGCTATTTTTTGTGGTTGTTAATGGGCTTTGAATCAAACATTATTTGGGTTTCATATTCATATTTAATATATGAGACTGTAAATATCAGGGGTACAGCATTGGAGTAGATGTCACTGAAAAACTTAGTAAAGGTGTTTTGGGCTGTTGAATTTTGGATGGGAACCTCATAGTGCAATTTATAAAGGCAACTGAGTCAATCCTGTCTTGATAAGGGGAATAATCTCACCCTAATCTCACAGGCCTCAAGAAAGAGCAAATGTTCATGAGTCTCCTAATAAACCCATAAATATTTTTGATCTGTGTTTCTTAATGAGAGATTGCAAAACAGTCTGCCTCCAGAACGTTCCTTCTGGAGGCAAAGCAAGATCAAACTGTTGATGCAAATAATCACGCTTTAGTATCCATTTGCTGAGGTATAGGAGAGGACAGCAGTATAGGAACTGTACTGTATTGGAGAATTGTTGTATTTATGCTGTTTATGTTGCTGAATTTTAGAATGTGTAGCAGCAAGTATCTTGCAGGGTAGTTTCAATTACTTGTGTATACAGGGAAGTTTAAGCAACTGACAGCATCTGGTTACTAAAGGGTCAAGCTGCCTTTTATCCTGCTTACAGGTCTCCAGTCTGGTGGTTCTACTAATAGTGGAGGAACAGGAGGAGGAGGGACCCAAAGCACAAGCAGTAACTTGTCACAGCATCTCACCTATACATCCTATATCCTGAAGCAGACACCACAGGTCAGTGGCATAGGCATCTTAGCTGAAGCAAAGTGACATTTCAGGTTGCAACTGACGATGTGCGTTTCACACTGGGAGAAACATTCTTGGACTGAGGATCTGTGAATTTTCTTTAACAAGTCTTGCTTCTGTGCTTTGCCAGGCATCTGGTTTGCTACCTGCTGTCTGCACATCTCTGTCTTTACCTCCCATAGCAGAGTATAAAGTTTCCCTAGCAGATCTTTTCAGGCTAAGAAAGCAGCTTTGAGTAATACCAGATCAAGCAGTGGTAGAAGAGGAGACAGGAGGTAATAAGAGCACAGGACTGCAGGGGAGTCCTACAACAGAAATGATATTGAAAGAGCTGTCTAACACAGATGGGTGTGCACAGATGGAGCTTGAAGAAATCACTAGTGATAGGGGAAAAAAAGAGCCAGTAGAGAGAAATTGCAAGATCGAGTAAGGAAGGTAGACTAGAAAATGGAGGGTTTTAAGAAGGGATTCACGTGAGACAGAGTGACCAAAGCCTCTGAGCACAGAAGTTAAGTAATGATGTGAAACAGAAAGGCTTTCAAGGCCTCAGCTGGTAGATGCAGACCTCCAGTTGTGGATCTGATTGCCACATGCTGAGCTCTGAATATGTGGCTCTCTAGGAGGACTGATCATATTTTAAAACAGAAGGCATCAAAATACCCTATTTTTCTTGCATAGCCCAGCAGTAGTCTGTCCAGTCTTGGAAGGTAAGTAGCATTTGTCTCAGTGAATAAACTTGAAGAAGCTTGAGTGTGTTCAGCTCTACTGAATGACTCTGAGGCTAGTAACTGGCTTTCTCATGCCTTCCTTGCATCAGAAAGTGTGATTCTTGCACTAAGAAGAGAGATGGCTGTGCCTGGCTGTGGGTGCAGAACCATCCACTGTGGCTTTTGCATTACAGCTACAGATTACTATTTTGTATTGACACTTATATTTCAAAGTACTCTCTCTGATTTCTGGAGCAGGGCACTTTTCTCGTTGGTCAGCCTTCTCCTCAGAGTTCTGGGAAGCAGCTGACACCAGCATCAGTTGTCCAGAGCAGCGTAGGAGTTGGATCATCATCTACACAAGGACAACAAGCGTTAAAAGTGATAACTGGACAGAAAACAGCTTTGTTTACACAGGTAATTTGCAAATGATATGTTTCTTTCTTACCACTCAGTATTGTTTTGTCAAATAAAATACAGGGAACACAGCCACGCATTATGAGAAGTTTTCCTCTTGTGTGTGTTTTTTTTT
>VWPW01003430.1:0-42379 GCA_013389825.1 Crypturellus undulatus | reverse complement strand
TTTTTTTTTTTTTTTTGGTATTTTGTATAATTAAAATGCTGTCTGCACTGTGTAAAGAAAGTACGTGAAGGCCTAATTTCATAGCAGATAGTATACTACAGCTTACTACAACTTTATTCATGATCTCAGAATGGGTCACACATAAGCTTGAGTTCCTAGTTTGTAAATGGGCTTAACATTTTCTTAAGGATATGGAATTAAAGAAATGAACACAATCGGGTATGAAAATATGGTTGTTAAATATTTCAAACTTAACCTGCTAACACTACGAAGTTCCTGGCCCTGACCGTCTTGAGATTCCCCAGAAGGCCCTTCTTTTAAAAAGCACTGAGTGATCCCTATGAATTCAAACCCTCTTGGAGTGCCAGAAGTTGACCATCCAAAACTGGTAGGTGTATTTCTTAAAGCTGACATTCTGAGTCAATGAAGCTGAGTGTCTGAGGTAATCATTTTGTGATCCAGCTGTTATTGTCACAAAAGGCTTTCTTTCACAGGAAAAAGATAAATTATTAAAAAGTATTTTGCATTTTATTAATACAAAAACCACTTGTCTCTTAAAGTAACAACAAATACAGTATTCCAACCTTTCATCTTATGCTGAATTCCATTTCAAAGGCGGCACCCAGTGGACAGACATCATTGGTGAAACTATCAGATGGCTCTATAAAATCAGTGCCTACCTCATCCCAGCTTTCCAAGCCTGGCACCACTGTGCTGAGAGTATCAGGAGGCGTTATCACCACAGCTGCCACTTCTGCCATGGCCCTTCCCACAAATGGGGTGGCCCAGGTGAGAAACAACATTACCAATATATTGTAATTGGAAATTCGAGGTCAAAGCCAAAAGACCTGGAAACGCCACAGCATGCAAGCTGTCTTCAAGTGTCTCTCTAAACAGCTTTCCTCATTCTTGAGTTCTTCCAGCTTCCGTAGCATAGGGTGTTGCTTTGCATTTAGACTCTTCCTATTGAGGTTCTTCAGAACCTCAGAAGAAAAGCAGTCTGTGTGCAGTCTCAGAAGTAAAACATTTGCGTACAGGTCTTTGCTTTCACTAGCACATGAACCAAAGTTTTTCTTTCACTTTCTGACTAGTATGATCCCCAGCAAAGGTCTTTTACTACTTTTTTCTCCATTCAGATTTTTCTTCTGTGGTCAGTTCTCTTGGCTGGTCAACTCTGTATTTCCAGTGCATATATGTATCCAGTAGGCATGAATAGATCCAGTAGGTCAGTGAAAGCCGGCAGTAATTAGACTGAAGGTTGTTCATTCAAGATCACTGACCCTTCGCATTGCTTATTGCTGAATCTGCTGTGAGTTGGTAACAGAAGCCAACAGTGCACAGGAGTTGTGATCTTTTGAATATAACTTTGTTCAAAGCATGTTCCTTCTGTTTATCCTGAAGAAATTGTAGCACAGCCTTGGTTAGTGAGTTCCTCAGAGAGTGAGTTTGGAAATAAAGCAGTTGTGGGCCCAGAGTCAGTTCTTTGAGTGGATATTTCGAGGAACCTATTACAGGTTGTCTGTGTTGTGGAGTTCAGGGGCTGTGGAGAAAGCATCAAAAAGGGAAGCGTGTGAGAATTCCTGCTGGCCTTGCCACTTTAGTATTTGGGGAGGCAGAGGTTAAACAAGTCATGTGTGAGGCCATGGCTGCCCTCAGAGGGCTAAACTCTGGCGCTATAGAGCATAAACAGGTGAAGGTTTTGAAATTTGCATGAAAAGCTACTTACTGTTTTTACAGTTTCCACTGAAGCTGCAGAGGCTTAGATATTCCATCTGATCTCTTTATCCCCAACATTTCATCTGCTGGGCTTCCTAATGATAATTATTGCCATTTAATTGTCCCTGTCTTGGCCTATCTAGGACACATAGCAACTGGGACATGAAGATATACCTGAGATCTGAGTTGATGAATACTAAAGAGTTTTTCCAGTTCTTATGAACAGATTTGAAAATGTTTCACATCTGTCTAACCAAAACACCAGCCATAGAATCCTTAGGATTGGAAGGGACCTTTAGAGATCATCCAGTCCAACCCCCCTGCACACGCAGGGTCACCCAGAGTATGTGGCACATGATGGCATCTAAGTGGGTTTTGACCATCTCCAGAGAAGGCGACTCCGCGACCTCTCTTGGTAACCTGTTCCAGTGCTCTGTCACCCTCACTGTCAAGAAACCTTGTACGTTGAATTTCTATGACAGAAGTGCCACAGTCTCTGTATAAAAGAAATATATATTGGAATTAAGGCCTACATAGTGTCATAACAAAACATGATCTGTTGGCTGAGGCAGTGGAGACACCTCCATTAACAGCTTTGCTCCAGTTCTGTACTGATCTCTGTAGACTTCTGAGCAGCAGGGAAATATGAAACATTGCTGGACCAAATTTCTCATCTGGAGGCTTACCTGCTTACTGAACTAAAGGGATCTGGCTCCTGATACTATCAAAGCAGTCGTGGTGGCAGTTCCTATGTTCATGGTTTCATTTGATTTCTGCTTGACACATTCTTCATTCTGTACATACCATCATTGTGTTTTGGCTTTTGCATATATGCTAAAGAACTCTTGCCTCTCAATGACCTATAAATAGTCATTTGGTTTTACTATTTCCAGACAGTCCTCCTTTGAGCCTACTGTTAAATCACATTTGAAATGAATGGGATTTTCATAGTGCTCTCTCTATGCAGCAAATAGATAATGCAGGTGCCAGTTCATCAACTTCTGGAGGTCCTACAGTAAAGACGTCTGGACAGCAACACCAAATCTGTATCAACCAGGGCCAGTCTACTTCTTCAGTAGTGAGTAAGACTGCTACCTCTACTGTTGTAAGTGTTGCTTCTCTGATGACTACACCAGCGCCTGTGACTGGAAAAGCTGCTGTATCAGGTACTGAATTCTCTTCACAATCTTCTTTTAGAGAGTTGGATTTGGATGCAAGTTCTTTGTGCCTTCCACTGTAAAAAGAAGTATTTGGGGTAACCTGCATTTGTGAATGTGTGGAAGTGAAATCATGCTTTCAGTAATACCAAACTAGGATAGCATCTGGCATAGTCAAGGCAATGTGCTTTGCATCCTATCACATCAGTATATTTATTCTAATACAAATAACTGTGATTTGCCCACTGGTACGTAAGAGGCCTTATAGCTTTCATGGCAAGTTCTCATTAAATGCTGCTTCCTGCTTGTTCAAGAGTATAGTTTATCACTGAGCACTGATGGTAACAAAATTTCAAAGATACCACAGGCTTAATGCTATTTGTAGAAGTAAAACTTCACTGAAGATAGAGAAATTGCATGAGGAGAGCTTGGCCCTGGGGCTTTGCATCTTCTCTATTGGGTTTGGAAAGGAGAGAAGCATTGATTAGGGGGAATTGAATGCTATAAGGTCTTAATCCAAAGACTACGATAGATGGGATGTGAAATGCTTCAAGTTAATAAAGATAAGATAATAAAGATGGTCTGGCCCTGTGTAAAAAGGATAGCTTTATTTCCTTCCAGTATCTCCTGCATCAAGGAGAGCAAACAGAGCTAATTTAGTTTGAGTAGCAGGGGTTAAAAAAAGAAATCTTTATTTGGATTTTTAATTTACGTGTTGACATGTTCAGATCATTTCAAGTGGCTCCTTACTAAGGAGAAACAAGATATACACATACAGGAGGGAACAAGTGACACAACCTATCTGCCAGTGTCATTTAGAGCAGCTCTCCTGCCTTTCTGCCTCTCAAACTTGCCTTATTTTCATGACTTTGTGTTTCCCAGAGCTTGGAAATGTATGACAAAGGCTATTAAAACTGCCACAATTCTGCAATAAGCAATTGAGTATTGTCCCCCTTAGAAATGAAGCATCAAGATTTTTAGTGGGAAATATGCTATTTGAGAAGGTTTTCAGCTTAAGAATTTCAAGGTCAGAGAAAATGCTGTGTTAAAATTCTTAAAGTGTGAATTTTTAAAGGCATCTTTCCAACAGAATCTCATTTTTTTCCTCATTGTTTTGCGATAACCAATGTCTCCCACCCATCAGGCTAATAGGGATAGTTGAAAATGTCCCTGCTTACTTGCTTTGCTGTTTGGGTGCCATATTGTGCTGTGCTAACACATCTGCCTATACACACTTGTGACAGTCTCCACAGCATCACTTAAATAATGCCCTTTATCTAAGTGTGGTCAACTATTATGGAAAGAGACTTCCAAGCCAGAGGCTTTTAATATCTTGCTGGAGACTGACCCTGTGCCCTAAGGGAGCTTCACCATTTAACATTTTTATTAAGATGCTTAAGATTACTAAGGTGATTATAAATCTTGTCTCACAAATAATAGAGCATAGCGTATAACATATAATGCTATATGTTTTTGACAGCTGGTATTTTGACAGCCATCTGTATCAATAAAAATTGTCTGACAGTTCAGTGCAAACTGGGGCTTGTTAAGAGGGTGGCAGTAGCAGCTTACATGCCCTCCTGTTTTGTGCAGAGAGAGGAATACCTAGAGATTGTTTAAATAAAACAGTATGTTCTGTTTAACATTTCATCCTCTCTTCTTGCAGGTTTGCTAAAAATTCACTCAAATCAGTCCAGTCCACAGCAGCAGGCTGTTTTGACAGTTCCCAGTCAACTTAAACAGCTCAGCGTGAACACAGCTTCTGGAGGTGTTCAGACAATCCTCATGCCTGTGAACAAAGGTAAAGTCCTGACAAGAAGTGTAAGTGGTGTTTGAAAATTCCCTACGATCCAGAGTAATTCTTGCTCACTGTTTGCATACACGGTTCAAAGGTTTAGAGAACAAAGAAAAATTAGGAAAGGAGTTTGTCTCTAAGCTTTGTATTGCAAATGCTTTTTGTGTTTACTTCTGAGCACAGTTATTTGTCAAAGTATTTGGAGTTTGATTTAGTTTTCTTTATTCTCTTTTTTTCCATATTTCTCTCTAGTAATACAGTCGCTTTCTACTAGCAAAATTTCAGCTGTCACAACAGCCAGTACAGTTGTCCCTAGTCCCTCTGCAGCTTCTGTCACTAAAGGTAACAGTGAATTTCTCAGCAAGTTAAATAGCAGTATGCTGGTTTTGTACAACCTGCTTTGTGCAAGTGGCCTGATTCTAAAAGTAGACCCTCTCACTGTGGTTCCTTTATTTTCCTTGATAATAAGATAAAAATGGAATTGAAATGGGGTCTGGAGACTAGCAGGATAAGTGTTACTCCTCCTTCAACAGAGCCTAAAGTACAGAGAGAGTGAGGATTTTCTGAAAAGCTACCATGAGTAGTAAAAACATTCATTATTTTAGTCCGTCTTTGTGCAAATGCGTATCACAGCACATATTTAATCACATTTATTGATACTTCCCAGAATAATTTGTAGTTCAGAGCTGAAATACAAATCTAGTATGTGCTGAACTGCCATGTGTCTCTCCCATCCCAGATGAACAAGCAGACTGCCGACCCATTCTGGGTCCGGAAGAACTTTTCTCCTCCCAACTTAACAGAGTTCTGTCCTAGATGTGAGAAAATGCACTTATGTCAAAGCCCGTGATGTTCTCAAAGAAAGTTCCCATTTTGGGGAAATATCACTTCTTGATGAAAAATACCAATATTTATCCAGCTAGCTCTTAATTTACCAAAATGCCAGTGTATGTTTGCGGGTAGTTCAGTTTAGACCAGGCAGTTGTATGCAAAATGTTAAAACAATTTGTTATGTACAAGCAAATATTTTGAAAAGAATGAAGTGAGAGCATTTTGAGATTTGAAGGGCGAGTCATGTACTGGTGTCTTGAACACAGTCAAGAGATATATTCTCTGTAAGGTCAGGTTTATTCATACTTTGCAAGCAGAATGCAAACAGAAGAGCGTGTGTTATTTAACATTTAAGGAGGGTACATCTAGGCACTTATTTTAGTCTGCAAACTGTTCAGACTTTGAAATGTGTGATTTCTTTCATATGTTCTTTCTGTGCCTGTTGCGCATAGTGGAGCAGCTCTGATCAGTAGTGTCTGCAATTTCATTAGCTTTAATGAAGTTGCACTCACTGACTGCTTGATGCTTTTTGCCTTTTAAAATGTATTCTGTTTCTTTGAAGTTAAGATGGAGCCTGATTCAGCAGGACAAAACTGCAGTTCTGTGGGAACCCAAGAAGACCAAGCAGCAGTAAAAACAGAAGAGAGTTCAGAACTTGGGAATTACGTTATCAAGTAATTGTTCATTTCTCTCTGGATAATTCTTATCTTTGGGATACTAGGAAGAATGGAAGAGATTCTAGGAATGCATGCAGTGGTATTAGAAATTTGGCTCCATTATAAATTTTTCTGT
This sequence comes from Crypturellus undulatus, assembly GCA_013389825.1. Taxonomy (NCBI): domain Eukaryota; kingdom Metazoa; phylum Chordata; class Aves; order Tinamiformes; family Tinamidae; genus Crypturellus; species Crypturellus undulatus. The sequence goes on along the minus strand of VWPW01003430.1, from coordinate 36,088 downwards.
TACATATGCTGTTTTTTCATTGCTAATCCTCTGGCTGGCATTCATTCCAGACAGTGATGCAGTATTTTCTTTGTAAATGGATTTGCATTCAAGGCTGCTGAAGGAGGAAAAAAAAAGGTTATTTTATGATTTGCAGTTGTTCTGGTGATTGCTAAAAACTTAAATTTCTAAAGGCTCTTTATTATCCATGATTATCGTTGCTTGCATAATTCCTATTGCCATTGCGTTCTTAGAGGGATCCAACTTTGCTCATTGAAATACAGGTTAGAAAAGAAACATCAAGAGTAGGAGAACTGTTTGCCTTGTTGCCTCTGTAGTCTTACCAAGCTCATAGATTTCTTTGGTTATTTAATACCCAATTCTGAGCCAAGTCAGACCTCATAATAAGTACCAGCAGTCTGTCTGTCTGTTTATTGGATGCTGTAAAGTCCAGTGCCTTATTTGTGATGCTCTTCTAAGTAGTTTCTGGAGATTTTTCACCAGAACTCAATTCACAAAATAATTTTCTCTGGATATTTCTTTGAGCCTATAAAATCTTTGTTTTTCTCTTGGTTTCTCTCAGTGGCATGCTTTCCTGTCTTCCATGTTTTGGAAGTGCTGTTATCCTGACACATCCCCATAGATAGTTCCCTGTTGGAGAGAGCATGTAGGAGACAGGAATAAATCTCAAATCAGTACACACTAGGACTCATTTTAGTCATAACTGATGGAAAACACAGTTTTGGGCATTATGGCTAATTAAGTAAATGCCTGTTAGCGCATGTGTTAATGTTACACATGTGCTGTGCGACATGAAGTGAGCCAGTTAGCATAGTCTTTCCCAGCAACAGAAGTCATGAGAGATGAATGGGTGATGAGAAGCAAAAGAAAATACAAAACTTGTCTTGCAGTGTACAGTGTTCACACTAGGACGACCTGCAGTAAAAGGTTCTCATCTCAGAATCATATTACAAACGGTGAGATCATGAAGGGATTTCTTTCAAGCCTGCCTGATAAAGCCAGTTTCTTCAGCTTGATGAAAGTAGCTTCAGAGATGGACACCAAAGCAAGAAAAAAAAGGCACTGCAAAATACATTAGTGTTACTCTAAAGCCGTGGGACCAGGGTAGTGATACTGAAACCTTGTGCATATGGTTCATCACTTTCCAGCAGTATTCTTCATTATGATTCTTGTTATTTCTTGCAGCATAGAATATTTGGAGAACGTCCAGCAGCTTTTAACAGCAGTAGTCAAGAAAGTTCCATTAATTGCTGAAAGAAGTAAGTAGTGAATGAAAATGCTTGATTTGCTATTTTCAGTGTATCAGCAATGCTTTCTCTGTAGCTGGAAAAATTACTAAAAACTGAATGAAATAAAATTCCCTGTCCTGTAAAGCTTATTGTTAAGACTTAAGTCTATCCAGTGCAGTCATTTGTGTTGTCAGCAGTTATTAACTTTAATCTGTTTTTCCCTTAGAAATAGGTCATATTTACCCATATGATAGCTGCAAGTGGGTGCTCTTTTACCTGGCTTTACCTTAAAAAAAAGTTAGCCATATTTTGCTAGGGTTTCAGAAGAAGTAGTTTACAGAGTATCAATTTAATCTTTTATAGCATACCTCTTCATGTACATAGCTGAAAATGTGTCATTTTTCTCTGGTAGTTAATAGACTTTGCAAAGCAGTTCCTGTAGACTCAGTAGGGTAGAGCTGCTGAGATAAGTACAGGAGTGGGTAGCAGAATAAAGCTTCTATCGTATATCACTTTGTGGCCTATAATAGCCTAGAACAGCATTCATGAATCTCTGGATTGGGATTCATGAACCCTTCTAATGCTTTACCAGGAAATCTTTTCACCGTTTCATTTTCATGTTGTAATTTGTTGACCAAAAAGTGTTTTGAAAAGAATGAGACTAATGATTACGTAGTCTTACCAGCCTACCTCTTTAGAGCTTGTTGAGGAAGGAGAGACTCGAAACAGGATTTGAAAGTGTTATAATCCTTGGCACTGTGAGTGTGAAACAGAGGTCCCATTTCTCCTTTCCTCTCCATTGAATACAGTACATCCATACAGAATTAATCTGATTTCAGTCATTAAAATTGAATTCTGTTTTTTGGCCTTCCTCACTCTTTCTAGGTGAAGATGTCAGCTCCTTTTGCGCCAGTTCAGTGGAGCAGTACTATAGCTGGAATATTGGCAAGAGGAGGGCAGCTGAGGTAATCTTCTCCTGTGTTTTGTTACCAGTCAATAAGGATGCAAGAAGTATTTTGGAATTGCAGAATCTTAATTGTTGTTGGCTGCTTTGTTTTCTGAACTGTCAGATTTTAAATGGAAGCGTTCATCACTGTAAGATGCGCTGGTTGCTGTTCAATAGTGCTTCAATGTATTTTTCAGAGACTTTCTCAAGTAGAAGGGACCTTGAAGGTCAGTTTTCTGTTTGAAGAAAGATAATTTTGAAATGTTTTAAATACCAAATTTTTGCAAACTCTTCTTTTACCACTTTATCCTCATCACTCCTTTGTGGTAGGTCATGGTGATGGGACTTTTCTCCTCCATACTTTCTCCTCCTTACCTCTTTTCATGGGATAATGTCTACTTTCTATAGAAAGGATTGAGAAATCTGATCTAAGAGGTGATAATACTGAAATACATTGTCAATTCTTCAAGGATAATTCTATGAACCCATTGGGATCTTTTAGTTTGGTAGTTGTTACGTTTTCCTCTTGTTTCTTAATAATGTTGTCATCTTGCTGTAGATTGTATAGGGAAAATAATATACTGATTAGACTTGATGCTGTCTCCAACTTAAATGAACAAAGGGTTTAACCAAAATGTAAAGGAGTATCTCTTGCTCTGGCAGCTTCTTGCGCTAGGCTATCTTAAAGCGTTGCTTGGAAGATGAGAGGGTGAAGTCAAAACAGAAGTGCTTCTGAGCCCCACTAAAGGGATGTCCCTGAGACACGGCTCCTTGAGTTTTTGGTTGTATGTGTCCTATGTTTATTTTTCCTTGCCATTCTTATCTCTGGGAAAATTATGTTCCTTCTGTTTTCCTTGCATCCTAGACTATTTTTATGAGCCATAGGGTGGCTTTAAATTAAATGTTATAGCCACTGTGAACTTTCCCTTTGGTTTGTCACAGTGGCAACGAGCAATGACAGTGAGAAAGATCCTGCAAGAAATCATAGAGAAGCACCCCAGGTTTCATAACATTGCACCCCTGAAAATCAAACACGTGGTTCAGTGGTGTCGATGCCACGGCTACACTCCACCCGACCCCGAGACCTTGCAGAGCGAGGAGGACTCGATCGAAGATGTGCTGACGCAGATAGACAATGAACCCGGTGAGTATGGAGGCAGCAAACTCCTTGTTTATTACATGACTCAAGACTTTGCTTGCGCACACGTGTGCCTGTCCCTCAGGACAAAGAGCTTTGTTCTTTAACTTATTTTCTGCGGAGTAAGAGAAGTTGGAGAGATCCTACTGGCAAACATAAGGCTGTCCCTTGCCCCTGCCAGTCCTGACACCCTCTGGCACCTCTTTGACTTCCATTTTGCTTTGGGCCCCTTGAGGACCAAGTACAGATGCACGTAGTGGAAGATGCTCCTCGCTACACAGTGCAGCCTTTCCTAAGCGGGCACATGAACTAAGCATATGGAGTAATGACCCTGCCAGAGCTGCCCTTGGGTAAGTTTAGCCTCTGTTAAAAGGCTACTGTGCAGACAGAGTGAGCTTCAGATACAAGAAGCTGTCTGGCAGCGGCAGCATCTATTCTTTCTGCTTAGGTTCCCTTGTTTCACCTTCAGATAATCCCTTTCCCAAAGCTGAGTGTTTTTCTGTCCTGATCATAAAAGGATTTAGAGTATTTCACAGAAGTGTGTGGATCTCATTATTCTGTGCAAACTCTGGTCCTGTATTGCAGTAGTTGAAGGTGGAAAGGAAGTCAGCATCTCCTTTTTAATCTTTTTGTCAAAACAACTATATTTATATTTGTCCTTGAAATCACAAATCTATTTAACACATAGCTATCCACAAAAGGTATTTTTACTTGCTTGATTGGAGCATGTGGAGGAGAGGGCTATCCTTATGTACTTCCACTGGGAATTTATCTTCGGATTTTTCTCAAAAAGAACTATAGGACTTGGCGTAATGGAAAAGATGACCTAGTGTTATGTGGTGCTTATACACTAAATCTCCATTTCTCTAAGTGCGCTGAAGAGCACCAGGCTGCTTTACCAAGTGCTCTGACTACATGTCAGAAGGCTTCTGTGACACTATATAGGAAGCTTGCATTAGCCTGGTATTGTTCGGAGTGCAACCTTGTTGATTGGTGTAGGGACAAATGAGGGACAGCACCATGAGTGTAATGAGGACATAATTAGAGGGCTCTTGATGACTATTTGCATTTCTGTTCATCTGTATGTGCATTAGGAACTACAAAAATAACCTCCCATTACCTCTGTTTCTTATTTTGAGTGTGTTTATAAGCACTTTTCCCGTAATCTGTCCATATGTTTAAACGGTTGCTTCTTTTTCAGAATGCCTTTCATCTTACACCAGTGGTGAGGAGCTATGCCGAAAACTGGAGGAACTGCAGCAGTTCCTGAAGCGGGAACCAGAGCATGAAGAGGAAGTAGATGTTCTCAACTTTTGTGAGCCATTAAAAGTCAACATTAAAAAGGAACAGGAGGAAAAACAAGAGATGAAATTCTATTTAGCCTCCTTGCCTGCATCAGAGTTTGTGAGGGATACAGCAGAAAAGGTAATGAGTGCATCAGTCACACTGCTAGTAAGAACTGCTGCTAAGCTGGTGGTGACTTAACTTTTATACCGTTGTCTGTCCCTCTTCTTTGGCATAGTTTTTATAAGTGGCCTGAAAAAGTGGGCCCTCTGACCTGTGACATTTGTCTGGGCAGTGCTGGTAGGAGGGAGCAAAGCATGCTACCCTGAAGTTCATTGCAACGCAACTGTGTTGCACAGTTTAGCACCAGTAAATCTGTCAGGACGGTTAGCAGCAAGGAAAATGGAGCACTTGCACTGATTGCCCTCTGGTCCATATGGAAAAGACTGGGGGCTTGTTGCTTGAACTGGTGCAGTTAACAGTGGCTCCTAGAAGTGAAGTGAAGCCAAGAGGATAGCAAACTTCTCTGCTGCTCCCTATTCAAACCTGAGTGAAGGAACAGGAGAGGCTCCTTTCTCGTATAGGGCACGAGCCTGAAGCAGAGGGAGTTCCTCACAGTACCTGTGACACAAGGAAAGGTACCTCCATTTTTGCCTCAGAGACTAAACTCAGGGGGCAAAACTTCTTTCTTTATTGTCTCCTTGTCTCCTGTCACATAGGAGACAAGGGAGCATGCATGGTGAGAGTGTACTGGGGGATGAAGTTTTGCATTTTTTAAAAAACTTGTCATCTCAACTGTTGCGATTGTTGTGTTACTTGATGTACTAATTTGTCATTTTTTTTTCCTCTCATACTTTATAGATAGGGATTTCTTTTCGGCCTGCTGAGGTACACAAGAATGTTTATGCATCAGTAATAGAAGATATGATTTTAAAGGTAAAAAAAAAAAAAAACAAAAAAAAAAAAACACAATAATACATTAATTTTCCTGTGGCTGTATTAGTCCAGTAATGTTAAAAAGAGAGAGAGAAGAAAAGAAATATCCGTATTAATATGCATTTTTAACTGATCTTGGCTTGGACTTAGAATAGTGATTTGTGACTGTTAACCTCCATTAAGATACTGACTTATTTTATAACTTAAAGAACTGCTTACTTTGTCTTCCCCTCAAAACTGAGGGAGGAAAAATAAAGACCTGCCATACCTCTAGAAGACTTGGATTTTTTTGTGAGAGGATTAGATACCTTTTTCCTAATTACTGTTCAGTTCCTTTTATCCTGGGTGACGCTAATAGGACACTGAATCCCTGAAGTCATCAGAACTTCTCCCTTTTACAAGAAACCGTTTGTCTGTCATACTCAGTTTGAGAGAGAGACGGTTTCTCACCAAAACAACAGCACAAATTTGGGAGTTTTTGTGTTTGGACTGAAGACTAGGTTATTTTTAGCATGCTCTGCTCTATTTCAAGCCAAAGACAATTTTTGAGATTGTTTATAGAGATAGTTGCCTATGAAAAGATATTTTTATAAAAGCTAGTGGATTCCAGGTGGTCAGGATGCACGCGCACACAAACACCCGCTCTGCTGAGCTATCTCGGTTATCCTGTGTGAAGTTAAATACAGATTGGGTTGCTGCTGTAGAATTGTAGTTATGCCAGTACCCCAGAAACCTCTGCTGTAGCCTTGCTGTGATCACTGAGAGCCCTAATTAAATTTTGATCAAACCCTGGTTAAGCCAAGCGTGTAGGGCACGTGGCTGATGTCCAAGCTAGGAAGGCAGCTCTTTGTGTAAGTGTTTTGGCTGCCCACAAGCCTGCTAGCCACAGACTGACTCCCGAAAGAATGTCTGGTTTTACCTCTGGATGTAAAACGAGCATCTTGGCAAAACACAGGGCCCTAAAACACTCTCAGAGCACAAACTCTGTAGATATTGGATAAACCCTGTAGTGCACAGGCTGCTTTGCAGGTCCAGGAAAGAAACCAGACTGGGAACTGCAGTCATGAATTCTGCTCATGCACGTGCTCCCTCCCCCTCCTCCTCCTCATCTCTGTCTGTATTAAATGGACCCAGTGCTTCTCCCTATGCTAATAAAAATCATTTGAGCCTCTTGAACCGCCCCTACTGATTTGATAAGCCAAAATTCTGGTATTCAGTTATACTGATACTCGAGCAGTAGCTTTTCTCTTTCCGTAATGTCGTTACCCAATTTTGCCTTTTGTCACAGGCCACTGAACAGCTCATGAGTGATATCCTGCGGCAAGCACTGGCTGTAGCATATCAGACAACACCTCACAACAGGTACTGTGACTTGTTTTCTCTTGGACCACTCACATGCCAGCACTAGCAGACTCTGGGATAATTTGAAATTGAGGAAGGAAAAAAAAAAAGAGTTTGAGAAAATACTTAGTTAAAAATATTGTGTTTAATATACATATGTACGTATATGTATACGTGTTTACACACATATGATATCTGTGCTATACAAGTTCAAGATTAATGCTGTTAATGTTGTGCTGTTTTAACACCTACTCCATTACACTTTTTTAGACTTCTTTCTTCCTATTGGTAAACTTACTGCCTTGCTACTTTATAAGCAACTGTCTTTAAGTAATGTGATAGTATTTTTGATTCATTCCCTGCAGGACTCCGAAAGAGATCACAGTGATGAATATTCACAAAGCCATCTGTAATATTCCCTTTCTTGACTTCCTCACAAACAAACATATGAAGATACTAAATGAGGAACAATGAAATAGAACATAGAAGATGCTACAGGAAAAGTGGATTTATGACAGAAGTTGGGATGACAAATCCAGTATTTCTGTAGGACACTATTATATACGTTTATAATGTTGGGCTACTAGATTGTTACCTCCAATTAAAGATGCACCTTAATGCAACAAACTGATGCTCTGTTCCAAATCAAGTTGTTAAATGTCAGTGTTTAGTCAGTGAGTGTATGTTCAGTGGCTGAACAAACATTGTCAGTTTGCATCAAGTTGCTAACCATGAAAGACTTTACAAGCCTTGTACATGTAATGACAGCTGTATTGATGAGATTGAGTGTTTTTTTGGAAAAGAAATTATTTGTTGTTACTTTGCCTACTTTTTGATGCAGACTAGAGATGAGTTGGTCTCCACATGCAGTGGACAGAACAGTTGTGTTGCACACTGAATATGGGCAACTTTTGAAGGTGGGCTGTTTGACTAAGTAGTGGATGATTAGGTTTGGATCAAACCTAACTGTTTATTGATGGCTGCAATAAATTCTGCAAGCTGTACTTGAGCATCATGTATATGATGATAAGAGTTGGATAGGCTTCTCCTTAGCTTATTCAGCTAAGTGTAACCTAATCAAATTCCTTGCCTGTCTAAAGGAGATCTTTTTCTCGGTGAACTAGCACATAACTCAAATCTAGCTGAATAAACCATGGTCAGACTTGCCTGGCCACTTATCCTGCATAAGAAAGAAGAGCTGAAGTATCTTAAAGAGGACAGTTGGCAGTGCTTGTGCATTTGGACTGGCTGAAACCCTGTGCTTGTCCAGCAAGTACCTGCCCCCTCTGGCAGAAGCTCTGGAGCCTTAAGATGGAGGGCAGATGAGCTGTTCTGTTTTGGTTATAAAGTGGTATGGGAGCAGTGCCACTTTGTCTTATATTCTTATCAACACACAGAGACCTGATAGGATCAAAAAATAAGAGATTACTGCTTGTGGGAAGCACCTCTGATGTCTTGACTGCAACAAGTTCTGCCTCTAACCACAGCACTTAGCTGCCTCAGGAGCATCACTGCTGTTGCAGGTGTGGCTGCAGGCTGGCTAAATGAGAGCTTGCTGGAGAAAGCTGCACTAGCCATGTCCTGAGCACTCCTGCCCTACGCTGCCGCTGTCGGTGCTGGCTAGCAGTGTGATTAGGCCATTGTAGGGCTGTTGGGAGCCCTGTTTACTGGGAGGCTTTTGGGGCGCTCCCGTTATTGGGCAGATGGAACAGAGTTCAACACAGTGGAAGCCAGAGCCTCCCAGGCGCTGATCTCAGCTGGGTCCTTGATTTGCTGCAGGGCCATGGAATTTAATCACTCTGTGCCTCGGTTTCTCTATTTTTCAAAATGGGGAGCAGGATACCTACCTCATAGGAGTGTACTGAGGCCTCACTCTTGTTGGTGCCATGCTTTGACAATGCGAAGCTTTTTATAAACGTGAAACTACAGTTATTTTTCTTGGCCTGGGATAGGAGCATAAATCTTCAAAATAAAATCTTTTGGTGCTTTTGGGGGCTAGAAGGTGGGTGATAGTCGCTCCAGCTGTGTGCAGAAACAGTTGAAGATGGTTCAGTTACTGGGTGGTTTCAAGCTTCCAAGGAGAGCTGGCTTAGATTTAATGCGGTTCTTAAACTGTGGAAGGACAGAACTGCAAGCCTTAGATGAGATGCCACTTTTCTTCTTTATCTTAAATAAACGAGGGTCTGCAGGTAGCCCCTTTTAGCCCATCAGAGCTGATGAGGAGCTTCAGTCAACTGGAACAAGAATGGCAGAATTTGGCCCTTGAGCACAGGAAATGGATCTAGTATCTGAAACCCGGACTGCATGCAGGGCAAAAGGGGCCCCAGAAAGGGCATTTCAGATGCTTTGGATTTAAAAGATAATCCTGGCTTGTTGTGTGAGCTTGGAGCAGGATTGCGTGCACAAATAACAAGTGTGCAGCAAAGCCATGACATTAGTTTTTCAGTTGAGGTCAGTGCGAAGGGATTGCTGATTGTGTCTGAGCACAATGCTGAGAGTAGGGAGGAATCCAGGTAGCTGCATAGCTCAAGGGTTGGCACTGTCTACAGGCTGTAGACAAATGAAAAGCCCATACAGCTTTAAGACTCCCCTCTGTACAGCTTGTACATAACAGCATTTTTGAGATCCCTGCCATAGCCTACAGGTTGTGTGGGAACAGCCCTTTGTGCAAACTCAGAAGTGCTGTGATCTTCTTGAGTGACACATGCATGTCCAGCCCCCTCTATCTAATGGGCTTAGCTGCTGGGATTTCACTGTGCCGAGAGCAGCTGTTGATGCAGGAGCTTGTTTGGGGCACCTCATGCACATCACTGGCTTCCTTGCCTGTGTCCTGCTTTTCTGTCGAGCTGGAAAATAGAGTTTCAGAATTTGAGTGCTGAACCAGTCCGTAAAGCAGACAAGTAAATGTCCGTTGTTCTTACCAGGGTTCTTACAGTGATGATCTATTGATTCCTGAGCAGCTACAGGTTATTCTCCTAGGGGATGCTATCTCAATAATATGTAAAGTTTGCTAAGGAAAAAAAATCTGTTACGAGCAGATAAAAAATAACACATTTGTTTAGTCTGCAGATGTAGAATATGTTTGTGGTAAGGTCTCTGAATTTTGAAAAATGGTGGGAGAAAAGATCGGCAAGAAGTTTCCATCGGAATTGCTTGAAAATACATGGGAGATGGTGGAAATTTCATACACCTAATTAGGTGTAGAAGAATTGGAATATTACAGTATAGTTCTCTGGCTTTCTAAAGAGTCTTAATATAAGCTAAAGATCTCTTTACAAATATTGTCCTTTTTGTAATGCTGAATGTTTAAATCCTTCATGTTATCTGTATTATACTGTATAATTGTGTAAGATACATATGTTTACAATAAATTCTTTTATTAGCTGTGATAGGCTTGTTACTTGGCACTCAAGGTTTTCCAAGCCTCCAGGTTTTTGTCCTTTATGTACTTGAAACATTTTAATTAGTTTTGGGAGAAAATTTGGTGGGTTCATCTCAAGGAAAGGTAATTCATTCCTTTAGTTGTTTTTTAAAGCTTTTGGTTGGGGCAGGTTGGAGAGAGGGGAACTGGAAACTCGACAGGTTGAGCTACCCCAACTTCTCGTTTGCGGGGTGGCTCTTAAAAACAGCAGGTAATTGGCTTGCCCTGAGCTGTGTGGAAGATTGAAGAGGAATGGAAAAAGTAAGAAAAATTGATTTTTCGGTTTGATTGAGGGGATTGTGGGGAAAGAAAATCCTAGGTGACTGTCAGCCATTTTTTTCCACCGTTGTATTTGTATTTGAAAATACTGGAAACCTGACCCTTGTTAGTGCAAAACCCCTAAGGGAGAGACCCCTTCAAACCGAGCATAAACTGTAGTGCCTTTTGCAACGCTAGAGCCAAACAAATAAGCACACTGAAGGCCGACTGTCCTGTGGAGTCAGTCAGTGTGGGAATGCTTTTGGGAATATTTCAGCTAATGCCTTCACTTGTGGATGTTGCAGCCCTCTTGCTTTGACACTTTCACAAAATATCTACAGGAAGTGGCTGTCATTTGCAGATGGAAATGGAGGAAATGGAAATGCATTCACGCAGAACCTCTCCTGCAGGCCCTCATCGTGATTGCTCTTGGGCTCTGTTATTAGCCTTTCCTTCTGGCAAGGAGGGTCCCTGCCAAACAGCTGCCATCTGGCACTGACTCCAAGGCATATTCAGAACTTGTTGCTGTTTTCCCAGTTGGCAAAGGCCTGAAGTCAGTGGGTTGACTTGTAATGAAAGCCTTAGTCTCACAGCTATGGAAGCAGTTGAAGTGCTCCTAGGAGGTGCTGCTCCATCCACTTCCAAAATGAAGTAATTTGTATACAGAGCTAGCACAGGAGTGAACAGCATCACCAGCTCACCGTACACCAACACAGTGGTGGTAAAGAACAAGCCACTGAGCACGAGGGATTGCCCAGGCATCCTGTGCCATCTCTGTCCTGGAGACAAGCATAGCCCCTCCAGGTTTAATGGCATCCACGTGAGCACCATAAACTGTGTTGGACCTTTGGATCTTGCATTACTGTGTGATGGGCAAATCTGTAGGGATAGGGCAGAGGTAAGAGGTTTTTATCTGGTTGTTCATCCCACAAGAAATTCATATAATGCAAAGAGATATCTGAAGTTTATAAAAGGGAACCTCTTTGCATGCCCAGGAATTATTAATACATTGCTTTAACTTTCCAGGTATTCATTTTAGGCAGTGAGAACTAAGTCACAGAGTCTATGACACTGCAGAGCTTCACCTGAGCTTGCAGAAGTGTGGCTGCTCCTCATTCCCTGCAGTACCAGAGGAAGCTGGCACAAACCTCACTCGCAGTATCCTAACAGGCCAAGTGTTGCTTGCCAGCAGGAGGTAAAACAAGCGCGTTCAATGCCACCCTATAGGAGTGAATTACAACAGTTCGGGTGCAAAACCTTCCTTTTTAAAGAGTTTTTTATTTGTGTCAGATAACCCTTGTTTGCAGGGTGGTTCATGGTAGGAAAGTGCTGATGGATTGAACTGAACCCAGAGCGATGGGGAGCACAAATGTGAGAGAGCAGTGATGGAGGCATTCCCTGCACTGTGATCATCTGGAGCCTCCGTCAAAGATTTACTCACTTTAGAGCAATTTAGTCGATTTGACAGAGGCAGGCCGTCCTGTGCACAGGCAGAAGTGCTGCAGATTTCAGCAGCCCTGGGTCATCCCCCATCGCTTTCATCTGGTGAGTACCTGCTTGGTTGTCCTTTCGCTGTTCCCTGCTGTGCCTGGAGCCATCAGGAGCCCGTGGCCTTCTCCAAGCAGTCCCCCAGGGCACAGCTAGAGCTGGAATTCCCATATCTGGGCATGCTGGCTGGATAGTCAGCACGTTCATATGCTCATAAAAATGATTTGGGAAGCAGCTATAAAGCAATATCTTAAAAATCAAAACTAGTAGCACTTGCCCCGTGATCTGTGCAAGGCAGAGTGGAAGCAAGGCGAAAGGCAAGTCACGTGTGTCTCTGTTAACAGAGCAGTGGCATCTGTGCATCAGCCTCTGCGTCTGAGGGTAAATGCAGCAGATCAGTATTATCGGTTCAGTCCCATTCCCCTTGTTGATTAACTGCCTTTTGAATAATTTGCTTTTTGTTTGAAAGCGTCTAGGGAGAAATCCCACAAACAATTATGAATTCTGCCAAGCAACAGCTTTCCCTTTGAAGGCAGTTGTGCTTTTAAATCACCATTGAGACATGCCTCAGTTTTAACTGTGCCTCCAAAATCATTCTTCCTAGGGATCTGTGCCTGCAGAGCAACTTGAAAAATAAGGAATTTACCACTCCTGATAGTGAGTGGCTGGAAACAGTGTGTGAGTGCAGGGTCAGGAATCCCACTGACTCCTTACGCGGCTCCTGCATGTGATGCTGCATGTGCTGTATGTCCATACAGGACTGCATACCAGGCTATAATATTGACTCCCTGTGCAACAACATTTGTAGATTGGAGAGTGAAATACGGTGACAGACTTCCCTGTTGAGGCTAAATATTCCAAAACAACATGTTTTACAGCAAGAAGGATTTGGGGAAATAACCAGTAGCCAAAATACATTTTAATTTATTAAATCAACTTCCAGTCCAGTTGGTAAAATACAAGCTTATATTACCAGTTTGTTCACAACTGGATTTTGTCTTCTTTTTTTTTTCTTTTTTCTTTCTTCTTTTTTAGAAATACAGTGAATTAAGAACGCAGACTGAAGAGGCAATAGTTGTTTTTTCTGCTGTTAATAAAGTCCAGGATTGAAATTAACTGAAATGGTTTGAATAGAACTGTTAAAAACATTATAAAGAGATCAATCAAGCAAATTGAATTGTTTCTTAAAAACATATAACATGCAAAACTTGTAGTGGAGTTTGTTTCAGTGAAATTCCTGAAAAATGAGACTTTACAGAAAATTATTCTGGCAAGTACTGGTGTTAGTGTATGTTCTTCGGGGTCTGAATGAAAGGACAAGTGTGAGAAATTCCATTTCTCATCCCCTCGCAGAACAGCCTACTGAGGATGTTATCTGTACTTGTGCTTAGTCTAAGTTCTTAGGTCCTGTCAAGTAAATAACAGAGGTGGCACCATTTAAATCATCACGTAATGCAATGAGAAGATGCTCTCTGCATAAGTTTCAAGTATAATCCACATGCCAGCAGTTCAAAAATTGTTCTTACAGAAATTATCAGCTATGGATATGTGTTTGCAGAGTCTCAAAAGTTCATTAAATTTGCCTTTGACTTGGGCTAGAAGGTTAAGGAAAATAATCTTCCTGTGTTGAAGTACATTTCATTACAGGTGAATGATCAATATTCCAATTGGATGATACTGTTTCCTTTCATTCTAGCAGACATATTTCAAACACACAAAATAGTAGTTTTTCTATTTTCTTTTTTTTCCCCAAAAACTAATGAGGAAAAGCATTAAATAGGTAGTAGACTAACAATGGTGCATAAATCCTTGAGATAGAAACTTGAAACTTACTCCTGGAGGAACAAAGGCTGGAAAAAAGGGTTTCTCAAAACACTTCAGATAAACAATCTTAGAAATGAAAGATGTCTTACATTCTACTTTTTAAAAGTTTCTACATAACATTCACTTCTGGTTGTTCTTAGCATTAGCATTACCATATACAGGCAATAATTTAGGAATTTCAAGGCAATATATTTTCCACCTTGCATATGCAAAGAGTTAACATTTGTTAAAAGTACAAGTATATCCTTTTCATTAAAGGATCATAAGTTGCTTTAGCTAAAATCCATGTACAGTATTTACACTTACCCGAAGCACAACTATACAAATTACATAAATACTTTAGATTTGCTCCTGAGGAGTCTGGCAGGTGTCTAGCTGACTCCTTCCATGCTATAATCCCTGAACCAAGCTCGTACATTATTTTCAGGGCTGTTTTCAGAAGTTCAGGGCTGTTTTCAGAAGTTTCTATGTCAATTGTCCAGTTTTGGAAATACTCAGGTTTCCAGCTTCCCATCTCAAAAAAAAAAAAAAGAAAGGTTGGAATACTGTATTTGTTGTTACTTTAAGAGACAAGTGGTTTTTGTATTAATAAAATGCAAAATACTTTTTAATAATTTATCTTTTTCCTGTGAAAGAAAGCCTTTTGTGACAATAACAGCTGGATCACAAAATGATTACCTCAGACACTCAGCTTCATTGACTCAGAATGTCAGCTTTAAGAAATACACCTACCAGTTTTGGATGGTCAACTTCTGGCACTCCAAGAGGGTTTGAATTCATAGGGATCACTCAGTGCTTTTTAAAAGAAGGGCCTTCTGGGGAATCTCAAGACGGTCAGGGCCAGGAACTTCGTAGTGTTAGCAGGTTAAGTTTGAAATATTTAACAACCATATTTTCATACCCGATTGTGTTCATTTCTTTAATTCCATATCCTTAAGAAAATGTTAAGCCCATTTACAAACTAGGAACTCAAGCTTATGTGTGACCCATTCTGAGATCATGAATAAAGTTGTAGTAAGCTGTAGTATACTATCTGCTATGAAATTAGGCCTTCACGTACTTTCTTTACACAGTGCAGACAGCATTTTAATTATACAAAATACCAAAAAAAAAAAAAAAAAGAAAAGAAACCAAAATGCCCAGAAGTCAGCCAGACACTTCCCATCTTTCACTGGCCTACTTTAGAGAGTGTTGTTAAATAAGATTCTTTTTGGTTTTAATTATCTATCCTATTTGTGAGTATTTTCCCTCCTAGCCTGTGTAGTTAAACATAGGGATGTTGCCTGCGCTACGATCTTTGCTGCCCAAAGTCAATCTCCTCGTGTAAAACCAGCTGGCATAGTAATGGACCTGTTTCTGCGAAAATCTAGGTCACTCCTTGCAGTGTGTTTTGCCAGTTCTGAATCAAGCGCTTAGCAATTTTTGTGTTAACAGAAAATGTGTATACGTATCTTTAACCACTGGAGCTGCTTTTGATAGTATTGTTTCTCTGATCGCAACACTCCTCATGAAAATTGCATAGTGACACATCTTATAGCCCACGTTGAAGCTGCCTGAATGCAAACAGGGTCCAGGTTCACACGTTGAGGATCCGCGACGGTGCCTGGAAAACAGCAGAAGGATTGGGAGAGAACTTGGTCTTCGCTTCTGGAATCTAGTGGGGTGAGCAGGGGGAAAGAAATGTTAGTGCAGTACAAGGTGCAACTCTGGCGTGAATTTTAGTGAGTCTAGAGCGCTCTGCGTAGCTGCTCTGCCCTGTAACATGCCGTTACTTGATAACCATTTGCTCTTGGACAGACATAGCAGAGACGGGTCTAAGCTTTCAGGATGATCGAGGGGAGATATATAATGCTTGGCCGTGGAGGAGTGGTTTAATTAGAACCAGGGCCTTGGACCTTGAGGCGCGTTCTGTGACAGGAAGTTAGCCATGGCTGGGCAGTTATTTTACGCACCCAGCACAGGATTCTAGATGAATCTGGACATAAAACGGTTATAAGCTTTGCTTTGTGCTGAGTATTCTGATGGCACTGCCCAAGCAGAGAAAGAATAGCAAGGCCACCGAACAAGAGAGTCTAGGAGAAAGAAAAATAGCTATTGATCTGATTTTTGTTGCGTTGTTCATTTTTTCCACCCCTCTGGGGATGCATCTGAAACACTGAGGAACAAGAGCAGCATCACAAACAAAGCCTGAGTAGTGCTCGGTGGCTGGGGAAACATCAGCACTGAGCCTTGCATGCAGGCTGTCAGAATATAAACTGTCTAGCAAATCCATGTTCAGGCAAGAGGGAAAATCCAGATGGCCATGTGTAAACCAGGTTCTTGAAACAGCTTCACTTCTGTTTAAACTGGTGATTTTCCAGCATCATCTCTATCCCAGATACACTTTTCCCTGTGCTGATCATGATAAAAAGGTCCTGATGGAACCATCTGCAGTATTGTGGCTTTAGTGATATCTCAGAATGTCTCTGGGATCCCACTTCTGTTTTTCACTTTCACAGGACCTGGAATGGGAACTCTGATGGGTTCACCTAGGACCCTTTCCCTGGACTCCTGTCTGTGACACTGAAAGCACAGGAGGGAGGCACAGAACTAAGACGTTTTGGCAGGACAGTGCTCTCTCACTGGCATTTACCACTGCTGCCATCTTTCCTTTCTCCCTCCTCCCTCCTCCTGCAGCTCCCAGGTCTTGGGCTATCTGAGCCTGAGACATGGTATTTTACCCCTGGAGAGTCCCAACCCTTCTGACCTTGTTGCTGCACCTCAGAAAACACCCCAGACTATTCCAGAAGACATTCCAGAGTAGAGAGGCAGTTTTGATAGCATTTGTAGATTCTCTCTTGCTTTGTCCCACATTTAGTTGAGCTGAGTACATCCCTTGTGCGTATTGTTAGAGCTTTGAGCCAGCAGCCCTCTGGGCAGGAGGCGTTTGGCTCCCTGCTGACTAAACATTTCTTCCTCATCTCCTCCAAGACAAAGATTTGCTTTTTACAAATGGCTCTAGAGGAGCTGCTCTTCTCTGATGGTGCCAAGTTCTGCAGCTGGGGCATCCTACCCAAGCCATCTCTCTGCTTCCTAACTGCAGTCAGTGCAGTTGGTGATCAGGTTTGCAGCTGGTCGTGAAGCATGGTTCTGCGGTGGCCTAATGCAAAACACTGCTAAGCTATGGCCGTTTCTCCATGCAGTCTTTCCTTCCTTACTGGCATACTGAGTATTTGGGGCCCTCTCAGGGAAAATGGTGAGTAAAGACTCAAAGGTTTTGCAGTAGTGCTTACATGTGCTTGGCCAACAAGAAGACATTCTTGTGCTGATAGAAAAGGTCATAGAAATACACAGGAAAATCACAAGGAAGCCCGATAGGCCTGAGTGCACTTACTATAGCCATATTCTGCTTGATAGTGGTAGACATGGAAGTTTCTGCCCCTCCCATGATGTAGAAATTTGGTGCTGTTTGGGTGGGTGGAGTTCGTTGGGCAACAACATGCAAACATTTCATACAAGCATTTGTCAGTGGTTAATACCGACTTTGAAGGTCTAAGTCTTTCACTACAGCCCTAGACTTGGCAGAAGACAGAAGCAGCACAGACTGACCATTCTGAATATGTACAGAGGGTGTTAAATAGACCTTATACAACGATACGTAATGACACACATCTTGTACATAAGGTATACAATTGTGGGAATTGCAAATCTTGAACTGCCCAACTGTCATGCAGTTTAAAATCTTGGTCTCATGGTTGCATTATATTAAGTTATGAAAAAACATTCTCTAGCCATGTCTCTCTGAAAGCAAAGGATGGCCACATTACCTAATGGACAGTGGGGAAAGAACGGTCAATGAGAACATGGCTTAATTCTGCGCATACCACACTGGTTAACAAATGAAGATTTGCTAATGCATGCTTTAAACTTTACCCACATGGACACTGAGATTTTAAAAAGTGTTAATTACCTTAAAATCTGCCTTGTAGCTTGTCTCTTGAACAAAATGTTCTTCCGGGATAATGAAGCCTTGCTTTGTCTTTATAGGTTTGGATGGTTTTGCTCCAGTCCATGGGCGGTATTCTTGCCTGAAACAAGGTTGTCAATACAGAAAAAGCCATAACATGCAATAAACTAGCAGGGAAATGGTGTTTCTGCTCAGAATGGGGGTAAAACAAGATAGAATCCATTCACAATATTGAACTCATGTAAGGCTAACTGTTCTGGAATAAAGAGGAAATGAGCCTAGGAGCTGTTTCTCTTTAAAAGTCCAGACTCGATGAAAGAGGCAGCAGGCTAACTGGCTGCCTTCTTCTGCTTCGCTTTCTGGCACATACCTGTCCTCTCGTGGAGGTGAATGGTAATCCTCTGGATTAAAAAAAAGGAAGGGTAACTATTTGCCTCATAGGTTTTTTGCTTCATTCTTTACTTGGCTTGGCTGTCTTGGCAGCTGGCATATTTGCCACTGTGTGACGTTTTATGCTTTTGTGACCGCTTAGTCAGAAATGCATCAGCAGGGAGGTCGCACCCCAGCTGGCAGATACTTCAGTTGTTATTTTCCTTCACGTGGGAGCAAGTGCTTTTACTTCATTTGATAACGTTGATGTCTGAAGTGTTTGGCTGTTTTTAACTTCGGGAGTAGTGATGGCTGAAGAAATGGATGCAGAGGCTGCCCACGTAGAAAGAGGCACAAGTTTCAACAGCTCCGAAAGGCAGCCTGCCCGTCTGTCTCAGCTAGGCTGCTAGTGTCCTTTTGCAACCCCCACTCTGCCTGGCTGTCCCTTTTCTCACAGATATTCCTATGTGTGCTGCAAATGTAGCCCGTAATGGGTTTGCCCTTGCTGCTGTCAGGTGCTTTCTTTCACCGTGTCCATGTCTTGCTTTACAGGAGCAGGAGGTGACAGCCTGCCTGGCTCTCTGGGGAGTCGCTTACTGCTGCTGTTGCACCTGAGGGTGCTGAAGTGCCTTGCAGAAAGGCAGTGTTGCAGAGCAGAGTCCCAAGAAGGCAACCTTGCAATGGGAAATCCCAGACATGCATCATTGCTTAGTTAAATTTGAGCTCTGCTCTGCCCTGCAGCCAGAGAGAGGACACCCAACTACTGGGCAAAATACCCGCAAAATGGTACAAAGCAGTTATTTACATCCCAGCAGTTTCCCGCCTCTTGAACCTGCTGCTCCACATAAAATTGGCTTGCCTTAAGGATGCTGTTGGGGTTGATTCTTAGCTATTTATCCTTGTGGTGGCTGGCTTCCCTGCCGTATCCCAGTGAAACACAGTGCGTCCCTGGGCTTTCAATGAATGACTGTGCTGCCACAGCAGCTCTGTCCCAGTGCTTTGTAACAGATCATTTGCTGATTTAGCAGGCACCCCAGATCTGGCCTTTTGGGTCATCAGACTCTCATTTTGGCTGGAAGCCAATCTTTTTCCTCTCTCTTTCCTCTGTTGGCCTAGATAGCCAGAGCTGTTTGAAAACCTACGCGCAGTGGCGAGTTGCTGTGCTTACATCCATAGGAACAGCACTGTGAGGGTAAATACAGTGGCTGAGATTCACAGCATTCTTATCAGAACCCCAGATTTCCTCCTGGAGCAACTCAGAACCCTCAGACAGAGAGGAAGGCTGAGTGAGGCGGGGAGGAATCATTCCTTCAGGGAGCTGGGGGGACTTAAAAGAAAAAAAAAAAAGGTCCAGAAAGGACAGCTAACAGCTCTGCCATTTCAGCTTGCAGGATGCAAATATTCATCTGCAACTGTATAGCCAAGAGTCCAAAGGAGTGAGAACCCAAATGCTGGCTCAATAACCTGACTAGAAATTAGTCATAGAGTAACAAATGGAATCAAGATGCAGCTGAACATCCAGTCTACTTGGAGTGAAGGGAAGAGGAGCAATCTCATTTCTAACATCACTCAGTTATTTTAAGGCTCTGTCAAGTTTCAGTGACTCGTCTCCCTGGTTGTGCATGGTTGTGAGCGTTTGAGAAAGCCGCGTGTCAAAGCAGCCCAACTGCGTGTTGCCTCTTCCTCCCTTCCCTATTTTTGCCACAGTGAATGGTGTCCTGTCCCAAACTACACTAGTAAAACAAAAAAGCAAGTGTCTCTGAGACTGCCAGACGTGGAGGGGAATACAGCCTCCAAGACCCTGACTCGGTTCCCAAGTTCGCTTTAGTTCTGTTGCTGTAACCTACAGGTGAAGCTTTTGATGTCTGTAAATAGAAACAACCCAGTGGTACTTACAAGTCTTACTAAAGCACTGGAGTTGTGAAAGAGAAAGAAAGGACTCCTGAATTGTAGGAAAGCTTTACATAGTAGACATCAAAAGGGCTACTCAGAGGTTTTAATGCTGCTGCTTCACCTCTGCTATAAAAGCAGTACCAAGAAGCTGTTGGCAGATGGTTGCCCATCTGCCAACAGATGATTTTCTGTGTAACTGCTCTAATCACATAAATCACTGATCTGTCAGGCATTGCTCCTTGCCATAACTGCTTAACAGAGCCTGCAGAAAGGGATTTTTTTTTTCCCTTATAGTGTGTCAGGAGCTGTCTAAGAGGGAAGTTATTAATAAACGCACTCTGGAGAGCTGAAGGGCTTATGGCCTGCTGGGATGGTTTAACCCCACAATGGTAACTACAAACTGAGCAAATGGCAGTAGAATCAATGTGTGTCCTGTGAACAACAACAAAAAAGATCATTGCATTGTTATTGTTACCAGAAAGTTAATGCAGAGCTTAACTTCGAAGAGTTCAGGTTAAATAGTGATTGTGTGCCATTTCCACCTTTTGGTGAGCAGGACCGCCTGTACTTTAGGTCTGCTGGACAGCATTTTTCATGAATGGGGTAAAGGTTGCTTTTAAATATGCTGATTCTTTTATATTGCATTGAGAGTGCTCTGATGTGCTGTTTGTTTGTGTTATGAGCATTTAAACCACCTGGAAACTTTTGTTGGCCTGACTTTGGCTCTCTGATCTGATCCTAACCTATTCTTCCAGCAGCAGGTCGCCACCATGGGCCTTTGCTGCACCATTTCATGGAGTCTGTAGACAAAAGCAGCATCTTCCTCTGGTAGAGAAGATTGCTGTTGCAAAGGCACATGGAAGGATTCATCACTGCTAATTAGGGTGGCTGGACCCGGGAGAGCTCTGTCTCCTGCCTCTGCTAGCCTAATCCTCCATCAGTCAGTCCTTGGTAGCCCAACCTGCCTGGTCAGGCCTGGGCCAGACCAGAGATGTGAACCCACATGCTGGGTTCAGGGTCATCTGAGACCAGATGGAGGGTAAATGTATCAGAGCAGAGATGGTGACTCAGCCCCTTCTTGCTGGTTCTGTGTAGCTGAATGCAGCATCTGAGTGGCATTACTGGAGCTAGTCTGCATTTATTCCTCCACTGCCATGATCACTGTAACATCCTAGTGAGAATTAATAGGCTTAACTAACATTTGTCACATTTTCTCTTCAGAGGAAAAGTTGTGTGCACAGGATAGGGGCATCCATTGTTAGGATCTTTTTAAAGTACATGCTGTGCCTTCATCAGAGAGGCAGAGTGAAGTGGTGTGCTCAGGGCAGGAGGTGGTACTGTGTGAATTAGGAGACTCTTGAGGGGACTCCTTGCAGCTGCTCAGCCAAGCTGCTGCCACAGATGTGCCATTGCCCTTACAGTGGGGATAGTTCTGTTCTGCCACAGCACAACTGAGAGCCTAGTTTCAGATGATATGCTGAGTCTGAGCACCTCAGAACGAAAAGAGATCTTGACTTGTTTGGAAATCCTCCGAAAGACCAGGGCAAGGAGCAGAAGAGAGGCAGAGTGTGTCAGGGAGCACATGTGCTGCAGTATTTTCTGCTAGTGTGGATGGCTGCCTGCTTGGGTGTATCACACTGCTGGAGTGCAGAGGAGGTGCAGTAAAGTCCTACCTAGATCAGGACAACTCCCCACCAAAGGAAGAGACCAAAAAGCCTGAGTCATGGATGCAGCCTTATGGGAAGGACAAAG
Organism: Crypturellus undulatus; assembly: GCA_013389825.1. NCBI lineage: Eukaryota > Metazoa > Chordata > Aves > Tinamiformes > Tinamidae > Crypturellus > Crypturellus undulatus. The sequence goes on along the minus strand of VWPW01003430.1, from coordinate 14,263 downwards.
CCAGAAGCCCTGCTGGATGATGCAGCAATCAAAGAGCTCCTTCTTCGAGCCATGTCAGATAGAGATGGGATGCTGCAGGCCTCTCCGAGCCTTGGACACATGAGCAGATTGTGTCCATTCTTCTACACAGCCAGGAGAGCACAGTGTATGTCTGTGACTGGGGGAAAGACATGGGGGTGGTGGAAGAAAAGTTAGAAGAGTAGAGGAGAGAGTTGAATGGTAGAGAGAAACCATTAAATAGGAATTATAGAGGAGGAGGCAGGAGAAAAAAAAAAACGGAGCCAAGTGTGGTGTTTAGAGATTACTTGACAGTTATGGCTCTCAGTCTTGTCCACTGGAGACTTTCAAGATTACACAGGACAAACCTGGCTTCTTCCTGTCTTGGTTTTCATCTGTCACAGGTCAAACAGTACTTGGAGGTGATCATATCTCACAGGAGAGAAACAGCAGCAAAAGACCAGGTCTGAAAGACTGGAAGAAAAAAACTCTCACCTCAGATCATTGGCTTGGGTTGAGGTCTGAGGGTTTGTCCCACTTACAGACCAACCATCAAGGAACATGCATGGTGTGCGTGACCTGCCAGAGGACTGTGTAAATGGGAGTTTGTAGGTGGGTCTCTGGGCCTTCATTTCTGTGATTATCCCATTTCCTATCCTTTCCCCTTTTCCTGTAACACAGGTTTCGGTGCACATTGAGTGAAGGAACTTCCAGCTAGCTTTATGCAACACTCTTGAATTTTCCTGATTCCAGTTCTGAAGATTATTTCACAGACAGGAGATTCTCTCTTGAGCCAGCTATTCCCAACTGCCCTTATTTTCTCCTCCCAATCCTCTGTTCCTCTCCCCAAATCCCTCTTCCCCAGCCAGGCTATGGGAAGCATCTCTAGATCAACTCTGAACAAGCTTGCAAGTTAAATATCATAAAAATCAGGGACTTCAGTATTAATTTCCCCAAGCAGCAAGATACTTAAGTATTTAAAGATAACTTTAAGCCCTCACTGTAAAAACTTTACTTCCTTTATTAAGTTTAAGCATGTGTTTAAATATCTTGCTGGATCAAGGATGGAACTCCTCACAGGATTCTTAACCCTGCTAGCTCAGGTATGTGCCATAATCCTAGATGGTGCTGAACATGTGTGTAGTGACTTCTTTTTAATTCTGCACAACTGAAATAAGATGCTTCACTATCAACTACTCACCACAGTTCACTTTGTCCTTGTGCAGAAGCAATGTTTGAAGGTAGGTAAATATTATAGAGAGCAAAGCAGTATGTGACTCTGTGACTGCATGCGTAGTGTGGAGGGGAAGGGGATGCTCTGTGTGACCTTGCTTGGTGGGCAGGACCCTTCTGTGAATACAGTACTACAGAGCATGCTGAATGCTCACACAGAAAGGTGGATTTTCAGTTCACTGAGTATCTTCAGCCCTGTAATTCCTAGTATCACTAGCAGAATGGTAGCACATCAGGTGCTTAAACCTGGAATGACACTAGCTTTTTCCATATTGTTCTCTTTCTGTGAAAGCAACAAAGCAAACTTGAAGACTGTTTCTGTGGCTATACTCTGAGCAAGAAACATTGCTTATCAACACCCCCAATTTGGCCTGCCTCCACAGCCACAGAACTGCTAGCACAAGCCAAATACACTTGAATGCCTGCTCACATAGCAGAAGCATCAGCTGCAGAGATTAGGCCCAACTTGGTACTATGCACGTGTTAAGAAATTGTTGGCCATCCTCCCTCTTCCTCAAGGACAGATTTTGCCAGAGACAAGGGGTAAAAGAAGAAGAGACAAAACAAATGTTTTCAGCTCTGACACGGCATTTTCACTTGCACCTTTGAAGTATGTCCCAAGAGCTTTTACAGCTCTTGGGACATACAGAAGGAGAAACTGAAGCCTGAAGGAGTGAGAAGAAGGAAGGAGAGAGCTCTCTGCTAGCCCCCTTCCCCTGGCAGGGGGGCAGTGGCCACATTCCGTTTGCCTTCTAACAAAACAAGAAGACTGTGACACCCATCAAACAGGAGCTAGGAGGCAGTTAGCAAATGACTGCTGAGAGTACCAGCTTCTCTCATCCAGCACAGAAGGGAGGTAAGCAGCCAGTAAGCCACTTCTTTGCCTCCGAAACATCTGCTAAATGCATTCAAACCTAGTACTTCATCTTCTTGCATCAAATCTCTGTTGCGTCAGGAGTACATAGCATTTGTGACTTGCTGCTGAAAGTAAAAAGCTGCTACCATGATGCTGAAGGGTAAAAATTTCAGGGAGGGCAGATGGAGGAGCGCCGAGACCCTGTCCTGTGTCTTTCAGCATCAGTGAGGTGTAGTCTACTGCAACACTCTATAGCAGCCCCCAGAGTCATTTCACAGTGGGGGCATATCCCATTTTTGTCTTTTATGTGCAGTTTATACTGATCTGGTTTGGTCTGGGTGGCTGAGCTTCCCCCAGTAGACCACTTAGCCTTTGACTTCATTTGCGGTCTAGCAGAATTCCAACTGAAATCCAGGAAAAAAAAAAGATAACGCAGGGCAATATTTTGGAGAGCAGGATGCTGTGCTGTCTTTCTACTGCTGATACAAAGTTATTTCATGATTAGAAACTTCATTTTCTCAAAGCGAGGTAAAGAACAGACATCATTTTGATACCCATTCCATCTTTATCTTTTTTTTTTTTTTTTTGGCCCTAGCAATACTTCACAGAATCCCAGAATGGTTGAGGTTGGAAGGGACCTCCAGAGATCATCCAGTCCAACCCCTGCTCCAGTAGGGACACCCAGAGCACAGGGCACAGGGTGGCATTCAGGCAGGTTTGAAGATCTCCAGAGGAGACTCCACAGATTCTCTGGGCAGCCTGTGCCAGGGCTCTGGCACCCTCACAGCAAAGAAGTTCTTCCTCACATGGAGGTGGAACTGCCCGTGTTTCAGTTTGTACCCATTACCCCTTGTCTTAACACTGGCCACCACAGAAGAGAGTTTGGCCCCATCTGCTTTACATTCTCCCCTCAGGTATTTGTACATATTGATCAGATCCCCTCTCAATCTTGTCCAGACTGAACAGGCCCAGTTTGCTTAGTCTTTCCTCACACAATAGATGCTCCAGTCCCTGAATCATCTTCATGGCTCTGTGCTGCACTCTCTCTAGAAGCTCCACGTCCCTCTTGTCCTGAGGAGCCCAGAACTGCCCCCAGCACTCCAGGCAGAGGGGCAGGATCCCCTCCCTGGCCTTGCTGGCCACAGTCTTCCTGCTGCAGCCAGGAGCCCATTGGCCTCCTTGGCCACATGAGCCCATTGCTGCCTCATGGCAACTTGGTGTCAACCAGGACTCCCAAATCGCTCTCTGCGGAGCTGTTCTCCAGCTGTGCTGGAATCTGTGCTGGTGCTTGGGGTTATTCCTGCCCAGGTGCAGGACCCTGCACTTTTCCTTGTTGAACCTCATGAGGTTCCTCCCTGCCCAACTCTCCATCCTGTCCAGGTCCCTCTGATGGCAGCGCAGCCCTCAGGACTGTCAGCCACTCTACCCAGTTTGGTATTGTCTGCAAAGTTGTCACTATGAACAGGGTTGGTCTTTCTGTTCTTGGTCACTGATCCTGTTTTCTTGGTCCTATAAAAGACCAGATCAAGCTAGCTGCACCATGTGTGGAAAAAGATACAGCCTGCTTTGCATGCAGCTGAGTTTCCTTCTGTGCTTAAAAAAAATCTTAGAGATGTAGGGGGAAAGATGGAGGAGGAACTTGCAGAATGAAGTCTCACAGAAGCATTACCCTGATATGCAAAAAATATACCAAACTAGGCTCAGTATTACAGGGGACTTCCTCCTGCACAGGAACAAATTTGTGATGGAGTGTCGTTGAAACAAGCACTCAAAATCCCTGAATCTTTTCTTTAAAAAAGTCCTTACAGACATAAACCAAAATCATCAGTACCACTAAAAGCTTAGACTAGACCATGTAACAAAGCCAACTTTTCAAACCATTTATATATTATCTCTTTAATGTTAAGCAAGCCCACATGGCTACTGAGACCTGAGAGAGTCATTAAAATCCTGTTGCAGGCAGCCGCCTGGCCCAGTACTCGCTGCAGCTGCTGACTGCACTAGCGAGAGCCTCGTGCTGCCTGTGTGACCTGCCTTGGTGCAGAGCCAGCTACAGTGCACACAAGTCAAATAGCTGCTACAGAGGCGGATGTTCCCCTGACAAGGAGCCCTGTTCTACCGGCTCTTAGGGCAGTGCAGGATCTCTAACTCTTGTAACACCCAAAGAGGTGGGACCTGCGCAAAGGTCCCAGCTAGAAAGGAAATGCAAGGGCCAGAGCAAGCACTGGGGGTGTTTTCCGTGCATAACCTCCTCTAGTGAGTTGCCGAACCAGCACTGCTCTCCACTCCAACACAGACACATCCTCCCTTTCCCTGAGTGTTTTAGGACTGCTTCACCCAGCCTCCTCCTCAAGCACACTCCAGCTGCCCCCTCTCAGGCCAGACCCCAGCAGACGAGGCCTACACCTGTCTCTGCTTTACCTGCACTACACCTGATTTGCCCTTTCTGCTTCCTCAGCTGCTGCTTCACCCACCAGTAGGGCCAGGTAGGACAGCTTTACCCTGAGTAGTGCCTACAAGAAGCAGGGCAGGCAGTTGTTACAGGAGGCTAGTGGAAGTGGTGGCTATGAATGAGTGCCAAAGACCCTGGGAAAGAGCAAGGAGGAGCTTTCTGGGTTGTCGTTAGAGAAGATTAGGAATGTCTAGTGTTACTGCTCAGTTCTTTCCTGGAGGTGAGGCTGATGTTTGCAGATTGTGATGCTGCCCTTAAAGCACAGGTATGAGGCATGGAGGGAGAACTGCAGTGTGGTGTCATTAGTGGAAATGTCCTTGTGTTTGTTGGTGTATGACCTGTAAAAAGTGGCTGTGTTGTGGCTTCTCATTTCCCTACTTAAAGTGAGGGGCTTTTCCAGCATTTACAGGACACTTCTGTAGCTTAAGCATAGTTTAAATTACCACCTAAAAGCTCAGTATTCCAAATGTAACTGGAAATGAGTGTGCCAAGTACTAGTCACTTTAATTCTGGCTAGTCTTGCTTAAAAAAGGAAAAGAAACCATTATATACCAAAGCAGACTCTTGCTGCCCTGGGAAGCTATTGTGGCCATTATTATTTCTGCTTCCTGTTGTGGTTCCTTTGACTTGCTTAGCCTACAATGTGCAATAGCTTAGAGGTACTAACTGAGCACTCCGTGTTCATGTAGCTGGCCATGCCATGGCTCTTTCTTCAGCGAACAGCAGTCCTTGTGTTAGCTGTGATGACTTCTTGGACAACTCAGCTTCTTATTTTTCCCCAAATTTCTATTCTGATGTGTTGGCTGGTATATCACCCTTAACACATGCTTTGTCTGTGAAAGTGTTGTGTTTTTATTCAAGTAGTTGTGAGCCCTGTCCAAGAAGAGACTAGTTGGAAGGAGGGAAGGTGCAAAAAGTGACTCTTCCCTGATAGAAGCTGTGTACTTAAATGAATGCTTAATGTACCCTTGACTTGAGTCAGATTGAAGAACCAGAGGGGTGTTTAAACAAGAGTGTGAAGAGGGATATGTTCCAAGGGGATGAACCTTACAATAGCTGTTTGAAGCAGGTTTCTCTTTTGAAGTATTTCCTGTGCTGCTACAATACTTATAAGTGCTTTTCTTCAGAAAACAGATATCATCACTTGGTAGCTGATTGTTGTGTAAGGTGTGTCAAAGAATAAAACAGCTTATAGATTCACTATCACGGCCATACATTTCCATAGACAGTATGTAGCTGCATTTGTACTGGGGATACTGCCTGTGTGAGGAGGAGACTAGGCAGTATGCGATCCTTTCCAGGACCCCAGTGTTTTTTCTCTTAGAAAACTCTTTGATTAATAATCTAATGAATTGCAATTACAAATGGAAATGTCTTGGGTACATACTAGATCACTAGGATATAAATATTTAGGATTTGGTTAGAATAAGATTAGTTACTCTGTCAATATACTTAATAGGCATATTGCCATCAGTCAAACATTATTATTAGGGAACACGTAGCAGCGTGAAACTGAGGCAATCTTTAGTATTGACTATATAGCAGCTTGAATTCCCTTCCTCCCCAGAGTGAATATGAATGGGACTTGATGAGAATTGGGGCTGCATTTGGATGCATCCAGCCTTATTGCTTATTCCAGAAAAAGGGTGTCTGTAATCTGTCATACTGATCAAAGGGAAAGGAAGGCATCAGTAATTAAAAAAAAAAAAATCATTTAATCATTTTTAATAGTCCTTAAGAAAAAGTGGTTTTTGATGGTTAACCTTTCCCTTGCATGTTATTGTCATTACCAGTTTAGACTGCATCTTTGGAGAATGTCCCAGGTGCATGTCTGAGCTTTGAGCTGTAATTTGGCTCACCTTGAGTGTGGTATTCCAGGTACTGAGAAATGTGGGGAGTATAGTTCAGTGCAACTTCTGGTGAGTGCAGCTGGCTGTAGAAAATGTTGTGCCCTCCCAAAATTGGTATGCGGAGCCCAGCTGCGCTATGGACAGCAGCAGCGGTCCCACTCTCTATCCTTTCCTTTAAATACACCAAAAGCTAGAAAAAGCGCGGAAGCTGGAGCTGCCGTGTGCCTCAGCTGTGCTGCGCTACAGAGGGACAGCGGTGACCTTGCTGGCCAGGGGGCTGGAGACCAGGTGGGGGGTAGGAAGTGACCTGTTTTTAAACATCAACTCATGAAAGCAAATGTGGCTGTGGCAGCAGCCAGGCTCAGCGCAGTGCCCAGAGCATCCCCACCCCCTCTCCCCTTGTTTACGCAGTGTTGCCTCTTTGTGGCTGCCTGCGGGTTCCCCACAGCTGAGCACCCCTAGCCCAGGCTGGAGCTGCATCCCGGGCTTCACGCTGTTGCTGCTGGGGAGGCCAGAGGGCAGGAGGGGGCTGACAGCGGAAGGTGCGGGTTACCTGTATGAGGTGGTGTGGCCGCTGTCCCCTTGCGAGCGGGGCCACAGCTGCTTGAAGCCGCTGTACCTGCTCGCCTCGAGCCTCTCCTCCCTGTGTCCAGCAGGCAGGACGTAGACAGAGGTGCCTGGGGCAGGCTGCGAGGCGCTGGGGGCCCCGTTCCTCCTGCACTCGCCGCTGGTGCCGATCCAGGGGAACACATCCCGCTTCTGAAGGGGCCACGCACGGAAGTCCTGCCGGTACTGGGTCTCGGCCGGGAAGGGCTCAGTGGTGGTGCTGGCCAGGCCCTTCTTGTGGGCGCCCCCCTTGCCCGACCTCTTGACAGCCAGGGTGTCGGGCGCGTGCGAGGCGGCCGCGGGCAGTTGGCTGCCCCCGCGTGCATGGCTCCCGCCTGTTGCGTCACATGCAGGACCCCCGCCATCCTCTTGCTCCTCAATATCAGAGTAGTTGTGGATGGTGAGCGGCACGGAGAGGTCCGACTTGTCCAGCTGGTTCCAGAAGCGGGCCAGGCAGCACACGCGGCTGATGCAGGGCCAGGCCATGGCATCCGCAGCCAGCGCCGCAGCCCCACCACAGAGCAGAGCTGCCTGCGCGCCCGGCGATGCGGCAGCGCCTGGCTCCGGCCCGCGCTAATACGGGCCCCTCCTCTCGCCACCCCCAGCCCTGTTAATGACACCCCCACTCCAGGATTACAGGCAGCCACACGTGATGTTCGCGCGGCCAGAAGGAGCTTAGTGCAGCTGTCAGTGCTGGTGAGAGGTGCTGGGGATGCAGGGAGAAACCACAGAGCCCCTAGTGCTGCTCCCACCTGCTGTCATCCATGTGCTGTGTCCACTGCACCCCCCTGTGACGGGGGCTGCGGAGACACCCAGGAAGCCACTGGCTCGCCCCTCTTAATGCTCACACCAGGAGGTGCAGTTAACGCATTGGGATCCTTTCTGCTCCCAGGAGGCTCAGGGAATAGCTGCTCACAGGCACCAGCAGAGCAGGGACTCGTGCTGCTTAATTATACTTTAAAATTGGCTGAAATCATCTATGATCAGAGGGGAAAGAGCAGTGGAGTAACAAAGGATGATGCATATAAAGTATGTGATCTGCACAAGCCATAAAGCCTTCTTGCTGTTAATGTGGAGTTTTGGATACAGTACAGTAATAACCTAAAAAAAAAAATCCCCTATTTACATAAGCAGTATAATACACTTTTCTGTACTTAGAAAAATCTAAGCACCTATTTAATATGATGCATATAACTTGCTGTCTGCTTAAGACTCTAGATTGTATCTTTTCTTTGCAAACTTAGTTTCAAAGCCAAACAGTTCTGGTGGAAATCACTAGAGCTGATGGAATTACATCGGGGACAAATCTGGCTTTTGGATTTTGATGTCTTATGTAATAAGTGGCCATAGAACATAATGTTTATCTATAATTCCTGATTCGGTGTATTATTAAGAAAGATCCTCAATCTAACGATGGGTCTCCAAACTGTAAAATGTAAGACTGTAAAAACTGAAGCATAAAGTTGAACTGAGACTCTAACTATGAGAAAAATCATGTTTTAAAATCTAACTAGACTGGTCCCTCATTTTAGAAAGTAATAATCTAGTTAACAGGTAGTTGGTTGTTACCTGCTGAGGTCTAGTGAGAAATTACGCAGTGAAACTGAGGAAGCTTAAGACTTACTGTTTTAGTTAACCAAGCAGCCTCTCTGTATTGTACCTTAGACTTCCACTGAGATTTGGACCCAATCCTAGGGTAGAGGAGGGAGAGAAATGTGGGTATAGACTTACTCAGCTGCTCTGCTCTGGTATTTCACCTCTCCCTTTTCAAAACACAGAATTGTTTAGGGATGATCATACTGTAAGTATCTGTCACTCCCTAGTACTACTAGGAATGCTGCTCCTCCTCACTATGTTCTGTTCAGTTAAGGGAAGAAGACTCAGCAATCTGAGATAGTCCTGGCTGGTCAGTCTGTGGGATATAAATGCAGAATTTCTTCTGTTCCCTGAAAACTCCATAAATGTAATTGTATAGGAAAATGCAGGGAGCCAGTTTTTAACTGCTTTTCTGATCTGTTTTTTGTTTTCTAGAACTAGTCTGCTCTAGTTCTTCTAGAATTCTTAAACAAGCAGCATTTGGGTCAAATGCAGGTCACTTTATCCTGGTAAAAAACAGATTTTACAGTCCTTAGGGAAAAAGGACAAGCCATCCCTTTCTGTTATGTTTTCACTAGCACATTACTGCTACTAATGAAGCTCTGATGCTTGCTCCTAGGCCTGACTTAGCAAAATACATCAGAGAATAAATGGAGCATCTCTACTGTCTGTGCCTGCTGCTTTCTTGCACTGAGTTGAGCTTTGACAGCACGTGGTGGAGCCCACCACCAGCACCAGCGTGGGCTCACACAGTGAGACAGGAAGACAAAGGTGCACAGACAGGGGAGCCAGAAGAGGCCAGATGAGATTAAAAAGTTGACTGCATTTAAGACAGATCTATCATAATTAAAAAGGAATGGGGGGAGGGAAATACTGCAACTGTAAGACAAAGACAAGCTGTCAAATCAGAAAGCCAAACAGCTGTTGCTGTGGGAGTGGGGGCTGGAGCCTTGAACAGTTTGTTCTAATATTAAAAAGAAATTTTAGTAGTGCAGATCAGTATATGCAAGCAAAATACTGCTTAAACAAGGCAAGGCCCTGGCAGATTTTTCTCACAGCTCTTAAAGTGTTCTCCCAGCTCCTGTGTTTCTGTAAGATTTGGCTATGACTTTATACTTACTGCTCTTGTATTGTTTTCCTACATAAACACTGGCTGCTCTCTCCACCAAACATCCACATAATTACTGCATTGTATTTTATTCACAATAATAAGTGCTTTGAGAAAGGGAAAAAGTCTTCCTTTGTTGTTTTGCACTCTTGCAATTTTTGTTATTCAAAGGTGTGATTGAATAATAAGACATTGACAGATGCTAATGCCACATTCTGAAAGGGCATTTGTTTGCCAAAAAGGTATTTTATTTATTCCAGTGAACTGTCATAAGTCCAAGCCATTCCTTGGCTGCCTGAATTGAGTATTGATTTTCCTACTGCAGTGGGAATAGTTTTAGACCATAAACGATAGAGTCCAACTGGCAAGTAGTTCTGCATAAGACTTAGGTGCAAAATGTCTTTAAAAGAAATCACTGCTTGGCCATGTGAACTTTTTTCTACCATCTTTACTTGTAAAATGTGTCCAGGTTTCCTACAATATGAAATATTTGGGTAGTGGACAAGTCTTTGAAACTTAATTGCTGTTTAATCCTCAAGGTGATACTTGGGCATGAGACCCGCTGACCACAGCCACCTCAGTCACTGAGGTATGTCTGATGCTTTCAGTTTTTTTTTCTGAACTTTGAGCCCCTGTAACCCTGAGAATCCAAAGAAAAAGCAGGTATTTTGCCTTTGAAGGATGTGCTGGAAAATGTCCTGGTGCTCCCCTGCATCCCTCCTGCAAGCTGAAAGGATACAGCAGTATCATACTGTCTCAGCATGTCCAAAACTCCACAAGAGTAGGACACCAATCTCGACAAGTGACACAAGGGCACAGTTGTCTAACATCCAGGTGGCTACCAGCTACTATGGAAAAGAATTAGTGACTTGTAACCCTGGTGAATTCCCCTCTACCTGTAAAATCCAAAGTCAGGCTAGGGCTGCAGATGTTTGTCCTTCAGGTTGATGCACACTTTCCCATACTACTCCTGCCTGAAGTGTTCAGCCACCAGGATCTTTAAAAACACCATAGCACAAATGGAAGTGTAAAAGTGACTGGAGAAAAAGATGTAAAGAAGACAGGAGGAAATGCATAGAAGGGAAAGAATAAAGACAACAGCTGCATGTTTAAATAGCAAAATCTCAGCTTGGTGAGGATTTTGAGCTTTGCTGGCATGTGCCCTTCCCTTGTAAGAAGCCTGGGTTGTGGCCATCTTCTGCTTCTGCCCCCTCAGTGGGACGAGGGGGTTGGGCCAGCGCCGTGTCTGTGTGTACTGCTGCGTGTTCTCCCAGGGCTGCGGGCCTGCAGTGGCCTGCTTCCTAGGGGAGCCTGCTGGGAAGGAAGACAAACGGAGAGAGGAAGTGAAAGGGATTAGGGACACAAACCCAGGAGGCTTCTGGAGCAAAGCAACAGGAACATTAGGTGCTATTCAGATCTTTCAGTTTTTTTAGTATTTAAACAGACTCATGCTCAGAAGAAGAAACCCCCTACTGTCTCTCTTTCCAAGGGAGAAAGAACCCCTCTAAATTTTGTAAGTTAAAATTTGCAGATTGAGCCTTAGCCCATGACAGTAAGGGAGTTCACAGCAACTTTGTACCCAATGATTTATTACAATTAGTGCTTTAAGCACTTATGTGATGTTTTTCAATAAAAGCATAATACAAGATGCATATTTTCTACGATGCACTGTTATAAAGTAAAAAAAAAAAAAAGGCGCAAGTTGTTTGCTTCTTACAGATGCGACGTTCTTCTACAGGTCAGTCATTCTGGAATGACATTAATTCAGCCTGCAGGAGGGAAGGGTTTGATCCCACCAACTCATGTTTGGGCAAAGTCCCCAGTTCTTGCAAGCTATTCAGCTGGGATCCTTGCAGGACAACCACAGAATAATAACATACAAAAAACCCACAATTTTTTTTTTGCATTTATGTAATAGGAGCATCAATCACAGTACTAAGATCAGTTTTACTTTAGCAGTTTCTTCTGGTTACTGTGGTTACTGATCTCAGGCATTTTATCTATTTTTGAAGCTGCTTATCCTTTCCAAATTCTTACAGTCTGAAAAAAGTTATTGATTTGAAATTCTTGGAAAAAAACTTAAAGGAAACTAACAATAACAAAAAACAAAACAAAAACAAACAAACAAAAAACCCAAAGTAACAAAAAACTAATGCAGTGAAAGAGACACCATAAATTCTACTGCTTTCTGTAAAAGTATCCAAAACCACAATATAAGTAATTCTTTCACTAGAAAAAGAGACCTGTGTGATAAACTCTAACAACAAGGTATGTCGTCTTGGAAGCAGATCCAATAGAGCAAGGAAGCGGAGTGAGAGGCTGGGAAGGGGAAAGCCCCAGCCAAATAAAGCAAGCTGGATCATTAACCATCAGGTAGCTTCAGTTGACTACATGAACAATCCAGTATTGCTTCATGCATTTCAATTGCATTAGAAGAGACCCCTGGCTGGCTTATCTCGTCCAGTCTTCTCAGTAATACAGACCACTTGACCATATTAGCCTTATATGGAGATCAATTTGTCTAAAACAAAAGCATCTAGTCTTGACTGGAAGACATGAGGATGGACTATCCATTAACTCCCTTGTTTTTCAATTTTTTATCTTCCTAACTGTTAAGATGTTGTGGTAAATTTTAAAGTTTTTCTCTTTTTGATTGAGCTTCCAGCCACTTCATTGGTACACCTTGCTATTCCCACTTTAACAAAAAACAAAAACAAAAAGGTAATGTACATGTTACCTTAGGGAGCAATAGTACATAAACCTTTATTGTTCTACCTTTGTCAGAGTTCATTCTCTATGCTTTTGTATTTTTAACTGTAGTTTGCATTAGAAACTTCAGCTCCTGAGAGGTTTAATGTGGATTAATGGGCAGCCTTCAGAACCAATTTCATCCCACATCTTCAAGTAATATACCACTTGGGCACAAGTAACTTCTAAGATTAGAATCAGTTAGACTTTCCTCCTCCTTTTCTGGGATTCTTTGTCCTCATTTCATGCCAAGCTTTCACCAGTGGTTCTCTGTTCTTCCATATTAGCTCATGGCCATGTGTCACATACCACCTGAGGAATAAAAAAAAAAACAGTGAAAACCAGGTGCAGCTCTTCCCTCAGTCTGAGAAAGAGGCTCATCACTGAAAGTGGGTAACTAGAATGCTTAGAATACAATACAGGATAAACAGAGGTAGAAATAAAGTTTTTAGAAAGTACTTGACAGTGCCATGTAAGTCACATGTTCTCTTTTCTGCTAAAAAGTAACCTCCTTACATTCCTGTTTGTGTCAGTCCTGAGAGAGAATGTTTTTTCATCATTTGAATTTCTACTTAAAGATGCATGTTATTTCCATTTAACAGGCTGCTAAAACAGCAATGTTGCCTGTGCCAATCCTTACTGACAACACTAATTCAAAGGTATTTCTTATTTGTAAATACAGCTGAAATTAACCCAAAATGAACAGCTACTCCAAGGTGGGTGGAGCACCAAGACTAAGAAATAGCAAACAAAGGTAAAACAGTTCAGACAGCAAAACAGCTGTCCTGATTCTTTTAGACTGAAATAACTACAGGTACAAGACAGGAACAAGCTGAAACACAGGAGGTTCCATCTCCATGTGAGGAAGAACTTCTTTGCTGTGAAGATGCCAGAGCCCTGGCACAGGCTACCCAGAGAGGCTGTGGAGGCTCCTTCTGTGGAGGCCTTCCAACCCGCCTGGATGGCACCCTGTGCCCCATGCTCTGGATGTCCTTGCTGGAGCAGGGGTTGGACGAGGTGATCTTTAGAGGTCACTTCCAACCTTAACCAGTCTGTGATTCTGTGAACAATCTCCACAGCATCCTAGATGCCTTGGTAAGGTAGTTAACACAGGAGAAACTCACTGGGAAAACTTCTGTGAAAAGCTTTAAATTCAACCATTATTTGGAAGAGTTAAGTATCAAGTAGGCTTTAACCTAATGTTTAAAAGTGTTCTTAGTAGTAAGTGTTCAGGTTAGATGCAAGTACTTGTAATATTAAAGCAGAAGACAGAAGCTCTTTAGGTAATACAGTTCAAACATAGAGCAATACAGAATTGTTTCCTGCAAAGCAGTTTCTGCTTGTCCCCAATTAGGAAAGGCCCTGAAGGCTCGACAGAGAAAGACAAAAACAGCAACACCGTAAAACAGCATTAAAAGCTGTTCAAAGGTATTTGGCCGGTAACTCCCTAAATAGCCTTCTCTGAATTGGTAATTAGAGATAACACCAGGATTTTGGAGCATTGTCATAGGATTGTAATTCAAAATATGTTTTAACTTGCCCCGTTTTGTGAGAATCCTTGCAACTCTCCTCAGTGCACTGGGAGAGTAGAACAGAGGCAGTGAGCCAGCCCAGGCTGTGGTGACTGGATAACTGGATATCCAAACTGTCATTCTCAGCCAGTTTGGATCAATTCCTTGCAGTTCTCAGCATCGGTTAGCAGTGTTACCACGCAATTAATGGCATCACAAAGATAACAGTGCCTTCTCCTCAGTGCTACTTAATTCCCCCTTCCTCCTTGCAAGATCATTTACAGTACCACACAGCCAAGGTCAGAT
>VWPW01003426.1:85211-133803 GCA_013389825.1 Crypturellus undulatus | reverse complement strand
CTCCAGAGCCCTTCCCTTCGAGATTTAAGTCACTTAAATTGGTAACACATTTTTAGAAAGTGTGTTTCATGGGCAAATTCACAGTGAAAATGCAGAAAGATTTTGTTTCCTAATCAGAAGGTCCCTGCCATGAACACAAGGCATAGTGCAGTTCCATCAGCTTCTGCTGTATATAGCAGTGCATAAATGCAATCTAAAAGCCAGCAACAACAATGCAAAATAAAGCTATCCAGAAAAGTGACTTGATATGTTTTGGGTATTTTTTATTTTCTTTATTTATTTTTTTTATGAAATTCTAGATACCAGTATTGCTTATGGCTTATAGAACTAGAACTAATATGCCAACACCTCAAAAAAAAGCCAAATATATGCTCAGTTTGCCAGCCTGGCAAGATGGGGCAAAGTTGCACCAGGCTGAGCTGAGCAGCTGGCATAACAGCTAGGGGTTTTGAGGTAGCTTCTTTGCCTTTAATTAAAGGTTTCAACCAGAATGAAAATATTTCATAGAACTTAATGATTGTCAACATTTCATCTCACAGGTACTAATTTGATATTAGAATTATTTGATATTACAATTCCTTTTCATCTTCTTTATGGTTCAATCCTTCCTGCATCATGGTAGATTAACAGTGCTAGATATTGCACATACATGAATATATATGCATATAGAAACTTCCTGTCTGTACATATGATGTGTTGTGTGGAAAATGACCAAGTTAGGTGACTTGTACAGAATACTTAGATTTTGCCTTCCAAGTGGTTTGGGAACTGTAGTTCTTTGGAGTGGAGTATTTACAGTCACACACAGAAATGAGTGAAAATTCTGTGCGGAAGACAGGAGAGGAGTTTCACATAAGAGGGACAAATACTTCAATATCTGCCCTCTGGGTAAGTATATTAAAGATTGTCAGATGTTGCCACAGTTAGGCTGATACATATTCTGTAATCTCATAGCACTAAATTAAAAAAAAAAGAGAGAGATTTGGGGAGGAGAGGTGGGGTAAAACAACGCCAGTAAAACATGTTTTCATTTATGTTGACATCTGAGGGAAAAACAGCACTAAAACAATTTTGGAAATGGAGTAACTTTAAGATAATTTCCCATATTTCCAAAATTGTTTTAGTGCTGTTTTTCCCTCAGATGTCAACATAAATTTTCTGATAACTTGACTCAGAAAAGTGGAAAGAACACTGCCTCTAAATTGTTACACACTGCTTCTAAATTCTTACCTTTTCAAAAGTCTTCTTCACAAAATAATAAATTTGCATAAGCTTAATAGACATTTGTTTAAGATGTATGGGTTTTTTCTTCTCTAAAAAAGATCAATTTTATAGTGCATGTTTTATTATGAATAATTGTTTGCTTCAAACTGCTCCTGTAGCTTTGTAAGTTTAGGCCCACCTATTTTTGTGCTTCTCATTATGCCGGTATAGTGTAGGTTTTTATAATATATCTTCGTACCACTAAAGTTTTCTATATAGTGAGAGTTTATAATATAGTACTCTCTTCTACTATATTCTCTAATACTATATTATAATATTTCTCTTCCATGTGGAAACAAGATCTTGCACTGGATGCTGATATATAGTGATATGTCCTTAAGTGTCCCATTTCTGCTTAATGTTTCCAGCTTTGACAGCCATCATGAGTTACTTCAGACAATGTGTCATTGTTACCAAAGACAGACTTTGCTGCTTCCGTTCATAGATGAGGACTCATAACTTGAGGTTAAGAATATCGTCTCCAAGTTGAACTGCAATCTATAACTATACTTTAAGTGGAAATTGTTGAAATTCAGAGACTAGATAACATGAGTATTCTTGGATATGATTTTTAAAGCTATCACGCATTCTTATTCAACATTTTTATAACATAGGCAAAAATTAAGGGAAAGAATTAAAGCTCTTATATATTAGTTTTATACAAGATGGTTATTCTGTAGAAAATAATTATTGAAACTTGCATGTATGCTTTCTTGGGTCTTAACCACATCCCTTTCCTCCCTCTCACCTCCCCACTCCCAAGCCTGTTGAAGAATTCTAGAAATTGGGAAAGAGAATTTGTTCAGAAGCTTAGTCCTGGATTTATGTCAAGTCATGGAGGTAAACAACAGGAGAAGATCCCCTTTCAGGAATCTAATAAGGCATTTAATAAGAAAGAGGCTATTGCATTTCCAAGAGAAGTATGATTTAGATGAAAATAATATAACCATAGTTGGAGGATGGACTCCCACCAAATGACGCATGCAGTTCTCCTGAATAGCCCATATTAAGCAGAAATTGAATCTAGGGATTTGTATCCTAAAAATATTTATTTTCACCAGGGGAGCTGAAGACTTAGTTCTAACTACCTCCAAGCAAGGACTGAGCTCAAATTTAGATATAGGTTCTCTATAGAACCAGAGGAAAAAGAATCTGGGATTCAGGCACTTGTGATTATTTGTTTGAATTTACTATTAATTTACATTACTGTATTTTATCTAGCTGTGCTGTTATCTATTACTATCACAATATGATTTAAAACCTTGCATCATTACATCATTAAATAACTCCTGGGTAGTGTTTTGAAAACACCGATATTAGCAGGGCAAAGAACATGGATTTGGAGGAGGCCACGTTCCTGTTTAGTCAATGCATTCCTCTATTATTGTTGCTAGAGAAAGGATGAAAAAAAGAATGCAGTGTTTCATTTGAAAAATGTTATTTAAAGTCAATTGTTTAATGAAATTATGTTGCGACATCTTTCTAAGTTTCTAATTTAAAATGAGAGAGGGTGGCCTGTGCCTTCTGAAAGATTATCTACAGTTATTTTACTAGGTAAGATTAATTTGACTTTAGTTTTAAAAGCTGGAGCTACAAACTTGCAGTCTTCTCTTTCAGTTTTCTTTAGTTACTTGCCTGCTAGATGATTTGGGGCAGCTTGCTTTCCCTTTATGCTCATTAGTTTCTCTTTTTATAAAATGGATGTATCAATATTGATAACGATATTGTACTTTCAAAGTCACTAAGGTTAGTCTTTGGTAAAACCAAGAAATTATTAAAACAATCTCTTCATTGTGATATGTCTGAATAGTTTTATGATCTGTTTCATTGTAGGCTTTTTTTTCTCAAAGTAGAAGAGGAATCCATAATGTCTGAATCTGTAACTGCATACTTGTTGACTAGAATTTCACTCTAATTACAGGAGGAACTCTTTTTAGAAATAAATAGAAGGATGTGGATAGATATGCTGTCTTTCATACTATCTAGATAGATATGCTGAAGATGTGTCTTCTGTTGTTAGTATGAAATATTTTCTTGGGTAATTGACTTAATAGAAGCACTGTTTATCAAAAGATTATTTACACTTTTATTTTTCAACTGTAGCATAATATCTATTAATAATAAATATAAAAATGCTTGCTCTTTTAATGAGCAATTCAAGAAAAAAAAACATTACTGTGATTGGAGAAATATCCTGACATTAAAACAAAACAAAACAAAACAAAAAAGCCCTTCCTTCATGCTCCTTTACTAACAAATATACGTTAAAGTGGAGGAAGATGTATTTCATTTGTTGACTCTTGGGTTTAGGAAAACAGTTACTCTTGAAAAACAGGAGACTGTTTTACTGTTTTAGCTTCTGCATAACCTAAGTTTTCCTATTCCACATCTTGAACATAAGGATCACAGAGTGTGATCCTTTCCCTGGGGATCACAGCAGCGCTCTGCCTAACCTGTGCTCTGAGTTAGACAGACACAAAGTCTTTTTAGCCGGGATGTTGTGTGGCATTGCCATGACTGACAAATAATGTGGTTTCTGCATTGATTTGTTTTCTGATCAGTTGGTCTTGCAGAGTGGACAAGATTGTCTATTCCTACTTCACATACTATACTATATAGATGCGTAAGAAGTCGCTTTCCTTTTCTTTATGAACTATACATAAACATGTCAGTTAATGTGTGTTAAAAAAATCTTTACAGAACCTTTATCAAATCTTTCTAACAATCTACTGATCTTCAGCCCTATCAATTTAAATCTTTTATTAATATTTTGTATTTGATTGTCTCAATTCAGGCTCTCTGGAATGAATATACCTCCTCCAGTTATCAGCAACAAAAACTGGCTCAGACTTCATTTTGTAACAGACAGCAATCACCGGTACCGTGGATTTAGTGCTCACTACCAAGGTACATTTAAAGAATTTTTTTTCAGTATTTTTTTTTAAGAAAAAAAAAGATTTAAGTTGTAGAGGAACAGCAAGGATCATTTTATACCAACAAAATGTTCTTATAAAAAGGTAGCTCATATTTTCACAAATAATAAATTCACCTATGGGAATAGTTATGTCAAAGTATAGTATATTAGACTATAGGTATTATATATTGTATATAATTATAGTTGAATTCAGTTACAGCAGATATCTACTTCAAGTGTGCACTGTGGAACTACTTAGCTTTTAAAGGACCCTAATATTCTGAAAGATAACAAGTAACAGATGCAGAAACAATGTTTTTATAATTAAATATTTATTTGCCTCTGTGGTTGTATAAGTCAGATATGTAAAACAGTGAGTAAGTTTCTGTTTACTAGGATAGTTTTATCAGTATTATCTCTTGTACCTATTTCTGAATGCATTGGCTTATTAAGGGTTTAATTAACCTCCTCAAGATTCTTATCCACTGTTTTTATGAACAAGCATAATTTTGCATAAGAGTGAAAGCATTAACTTGAGAATCTCACTGTTTGTAACAAGATCATTAAAATAATGAAGTGCTAATGAAAACTGAGCTTCATTAGTATTTGGCAATACTAATACTTTTTCACAAGCATTAGTGTAAATAATACTTCTCAGTATCTGCAGTGTACCAGTGGGTCTTCAGGGAACAGTAACCCTTTCTGTGGTTGCAATTTTCCATTTTGCTGATGGCATATTTTTTCACAGTGTACCTAACAATGCAAAGTTAAGGTATTTCTTTCATATTTCTCTACAAGGAACAAAGCTTGGAGCTACTGTACATAAATGTTTGCAGGATCTGGTCCTCAATATGTTAAAAGTAATTAGTTAATGTGCTAAAAATTACAACTAGCACAAGAGTAGGGCCATTTTTTATTATGTAATCCTGATCTTTTACAGCAGTAAACTTTTTACGACTCTTTGTAATTACCTCAGCTGAGACATTCCATACAAGAATAAAATAGAATTTGATTGCTATTTCAGCAAGTACATATATCCACATATCAGACTTCCTGAGGTCATGGATGTCCTAGAATGTCTTTTCTGGGAGAACTTAGGTAAAAGGAGCCATTTTACTGTAACCGCAGGGTTTTTGAAACTGTTTTACAAAAGACAATGACTCATTTTCTATAGCTCCTGTCATACCAAAGGACATAAACCATATCATAAACTAAACTCTGTACTGAAAAAAATAGACTATTCAAAGATATGAAGTAAGAACTGGTCTGGTAGATCATCCTACTCAACAATTTAGTAATGATGGAATAATTATTTCTGTGGCTTACGTGAAGTAATATAAGCTGTTGAGAAGTTCATTTTTGAACTATGCAGAAAGGAGAAACAGGACAAAGACTCGCATTCTTGCTGGAAGTGTCAGGCACTAGGTGATGAAAAAAAGAGACTTCGGTTTGGTTTCAAATTCTATTTTTTGCAAGTCATATTAAACAAGTTAGCTGGTATGTGTACAAGATTTGAATATGCAGTGTTTCTCTTTACTACATCATCCACCTGGCTTTATAGAAATTATATTATAGCATTTTCTTCTATGCTCTGAAGTTCATTTTGTTATTTTGTTTTGCTCGTTAAATTTTTAATAGTACACCATCAAAATGGTATTAAAGTATACCAATATACTGAATTCTGAAATGCTGCAATAGTCTGCTCTACTTAAAATGAAGACCCTTTTACAACTATTTTAGAAAGTTGATATATAAAGACAGTAAATAATTTCAGTGTGTAAAATCACTGAATGGGCATATTCAAGCAGATATGATTGTTACAATTAACTGATATTAGAAACTGGAAAAAATTAATGTCAGGTAAGAGGGTAAGTGATTTTGAGGTCAGTAGTACCGCAAAAGAGAGTGTGATAAAATAAACTTTATATTAAAAACCTTATAGGTTTAGAAAAAAAAATAATAAAAAATAAATAAATAGATAATGCAGAAAATATTGCTTTTTGAATAAGTTTAACCCATGCAGTTTTTTTTAGTAAGTAAAAACTTTAGTAAGTAAACTTTAAATCTCTGTGTAAAACTCATTTTCAGTTTATTTGAAGCGTAATAGAATTTTAATTTCGTTTGTGTGCTGACATGAGTTGTCAGAAAAGCCAATAATTACAAACAGCTCAAAACAAATATTCTAGAGAGACAAGGAATACAGATAGAGGTGGCAAGTTTTCTTCTCAGGAGTTTATTTCTGCATCACTTATGAGGTAGTATCTGTTAATCCTTTCAATGCCCTGTATCATCACTGCATCCTTTTTATAATGCCAAAACAACTACATTGTAAAACCTCACTCTTTCCCCTGTTTAATTAACTGTATAGTACTGTAAAATCTGCCTTCCTTCTCACCTCGACATCCGCTAAATCTTTCCTATGTCTTACCACTGCAACTAGAATAGCGATTTCTCACCACTTCACTTCACATACTTTAACTTCCTTCCACTGCTGCCTGTTTGGGAAGATCCAGATTCCACATCCTGAACATCAAGGCACAATTGTTTTATTCCGTGAAGAGCCTCATATTCTGGCACTGCTTTATCCTACCTGCTCCCTTGGCTTGCTGTGTTCTTTTATACAACCAAGTTTTTTAACATGGTCATATTTGCAAAGCTTTTCCAATTGATTCATGTAAACCAAAAGAAGCTCTCTATTCACTGCTAGGCAGGATGTGAAAGGGACTGACCTTATTTCCTTCTGCTCTTTTAAATATATGCAAATTGTTTCTTGATCTTTTTTCACAAGGTAACCTCACATGGCTTAGCTCTAGAGTATATCTCATGCTAGTATGGCCAAGTTGCTCATATGAAAGGGGAAATAATACTGCTGCAATGCAAAATCTGTATGTAAGTCAAGCTTCACATATAAAAAATAGGGAAATTACATAATCTTTCCTGAACAACCTTTTATTTTTATTATTCATCATACTTTGCCTAATTTACTGTTCAAGGCTTCAGTCTTACAAACATCTGTGGAAGTATTTAAATCAGCTTTTACAAAACAAATGAAATTTCATGAAGTACATGGAAATATGGGTAATTGCCAGATTCACATAAATGCAATGTCATGCAGGTTATATGCATTAATTTCTTTTACTAGGCATTTTGATTTATAAAAGATATTGAAATATATTGTATTCAAAAGTAGATGGTAAATGGCTAACTAGAGGGATATATTCAATCAGAAGAGGTTCAAAATAATTTCCCTCATTCCACATAACCAGTTTGTGATGTTACAACGAAGAAACTCTTATTCTTGCAGCTCTGATCACCTATGTTTTAGCACTTATTTTTATTCACTGAGAGTGCTTTGTCTTGATGTTTTGTGTCTTTATTGCTTTCTATCTAATTCCTTTTTCTCTGAGAAACTGCTGATTGCAACAGGGCAAAAAGTCTCTTTGATCTTCCTGAAGCTGCTACTACCATGATTCTTGCTAGTTGTGCTCGCTCTAAAATCAGTTCAGCTTTTTACTCCATCCTTTCACTATTGCTGTAAAACTTCCTTGTGCTTGCTGTGTTCTTTTGACTACTCTTTACCTCTTATCACTTATGCATTAATCTGTAAGCATTCACTAGGCAGACAAAAAGTATAGTCAGCTTCACAACTTCCAGTTTTCGCGGTAGACTAGAGGGCTACCCGACCCGCAATATTCTTCAGTTATGTCAAGCGTACTTGGACTCTGAAGGGATAAGAATTCCATGCTACACATTATTTTAGGAATTCTAGCTATCATCTGAGATCCAGCATCAGCTTTAAGGGTGCTAGAGGGTTTCACTGGTAGCCCTATACTTGCTATATGTTTAACTTGTGAAATACATTTCTTCTTTCCTCCTTTCACTGCATATTTACACTGCATATTTTAATTCAGTTGTTACACTGTTTAAACCATGTAGAAAATAGTACTTAAGTTATGAATAAAATAGTACCAATATGTCAACTGAGTGTACAATCTTATCTGTCTTCCATTGAGAATCTTTGCTTATAGGAAAATACAGACGAAAGCATAAAATATATCCACAAGCTTTTCAGACAGGATAAAATGACAGGATAAAATTTAGTTGTCATTCTCCTGTGTGAAAAGCATGCAAATGGTTACTCTGCTTAATATTTAGTAGCCAACAAGGGGAGCTAAAGCGAGGTGGAAGCCAGCACTTTTGACACGTTCAGCAATATAGAGAAAACTGAGAACAGTTTTCCTTTTTCACTTTATTTGTTGTTTGATTCTCCTTTTTTTTTTTTCTTTTTTTTCCCATCATTTTGTATATGAATAAAAATATACCTTCATTCAGAAATGATTTATAGGAATCAGACATGTATTTATTCTTTGTAAGATAATTTGAAGTGTTTGTCAGTCTGATAAAGAATTTTTACTCAAAAATAAGAAGTACTAGTCTGCCTCAGAGCATCATGGTTAGAGTTACCAGAAGGGAAAAATGGTCTCTATCACTAGCTTCAGAACATCTAACAATTTAAACAGTTTGTCATTAGTTACATATCTCAAAATCTCTAATATTACTTTTTTTTTTTTTTTTCCACTAGCAACATACGGTACTTATGCTGGAAGACACAGCCATGGCAACAAAATCTTAGGCTGCAGGTTAAGTCATCAAAATGTAGATATCTCTGAATTACAGATTTATGAAGTATCTAAACATCCATCACAGTCAGTGGAGCTGTGGGGCTCTGTTCAGCTATCCATGAATTTATGTGCGCTGACAGAGGACCCACGGTATCCAGGATATTCCTGGCAGATAAGCACAGGCTCTTCTGGCAGCTGGAGACAAGGTGCTACAAAGATTCAAAATTTTACTAAATGAAAGTATGTGTGGGCAACTGAATCCTTCCTGTTCGCAGCAGGCTGAGGAGCAATTCATGGGGCCAGCAGGCAAGGCTAGTGTGGGTGCTCTGCAGTAAAGTGGATGTCCATGTGCTCTTGGCAAATTAGAATTTAAGGGAAAAAATCCATACTCTTCTGGAACAGGAACTAGAAACAGGGAAAAGGACTGAAGATGGTAATTAGCAGCGATTAGGCAGTTTGTATCTTGCCCAGTGTGTATACTTTAGGATGAGTTACTCAGACCACACTGACTAGATTGCCATTGACTAGAATGGGAGTTTAGACACTGAGTACAACTATAGACACACAGGTGTAGTGTCTTAATACCAGATTGAATCTCAGCTGAAGTGATGACTCATCATGACTTTTTTTTCAGCGGGGTCTTTAGAGTCCTGGGAGAAGTTAAAGCGCTGCATCACTTTTGTCAGAGCTGTCAAAAGCTCTGAAGTGATTCTGCTTGCCAAATGCAGTCCAAACAGCTAACTGTTTTTGCAGTAAAGAGGGAGAAAAGAACACTGTCCTTAGAGCACGAAAGGAAATTGCCAGAGCTTTTCAGGAGGTCACTTTTTGCTTCCAGGCATCACAATAACTTGTGCTTAGATTACATAAATTGTCACACAAGTAAATGCATTTAGCAGATTTTCATACTCACGGGTCTGTTAACTCCTCTTTATCTGACACTGACCTATACTTTCTGAACAGAGGTTTTTTTATTCACACCTGTACATTTGCAGAATGAAAGTACACAGAATGATATTGATTTTGATATAATCAAAACAGAAATGAGACTTTGTTGACTCTCTCATTTTGAAATATATATATTTTTAATTCTCCTAATTATAAGTTTTAATAAAACAACTTTTGAATATTAATGAGTTGAAGATTATATCCTTTTCATAGTTAACTGTATGCAGATCCAGAATGATTAATTTCTAAATTATTAATTCAGTTTTCTGCTCCAAATAAGTATGTTGCTTTTTTTAAAAAATATATATAATTAAAGTTAAATTTGAAAGCATGATAGTCTGTGCCAATATATAATCTTCTTATGCTTTGGGTGCATTCAAACAGTTCAATTTTGAACAAAATATGGTTATATTCCTCTGAGAACCACCTTGGACATACCATCTCTATTTCAAAAGCTGATTGAACATTGGCCAGAACAGCATAAGTAGTACATAAGTAAGGTTCATTTGCAGCATCTTCTAAAATTTAAGTTTCTTGTTTCTATTTGCTCTCTTGATTTTAGAGATACCAACAAAGTTCTATTTTAGTTGAATTTGTGAAGGCTCAAATGAAAACTCAAATATTTTGGCTTAGTTAAGTGGGGAAGTAGCTAAAGTGAAGCTCAAAGAAGGGCAGAAAAGAGATGGATTTGTTTATATTTGAAAAAGTGACTGAATAATTTAGGACTCTGCAGCCTGAAAAAGAATGATGAGGCTGAGGGAAGAGGAGAGATATAATACAGACTGGAAAGTCATGAATGGCAGAGGGAGTGCTGACTATTTTGTCTGTTAAGAACTATGGACTATTGAGAAGAAAAGTTTAAAACAAACAAAGGAGGTATTTTTTCACATCCCCAATCAAATGGCAAATTAATGGTAGAGAAGTGCATTGAGAGTTTTTGTACACACAAACTATGCCTGGTTTAGTGCCCTGCTAATGTGGCCTGCAGTTTACCCTGTAAATTGTTGGAGGCAAGGGAAACATCACTTATATCACTTATTTAGTCCTTATATTTTTGCTTAGAAACACACTTTTGGCTAAACTTTGAAATAGGATAGTAGGTTTGGTCTGACCCAATGTCCCATATATATAACCGCAAATTCAAAGAGAGCAAAAAAAAAAAAGCTAAGCTATTCTTTTTATCATTTCTGTCATATAATATCTGAAATAATAATATTTCAGTATTTCTCCACCCTCTTCACCTATGTATAAGTTTTCTTGAAATTTTCGTTTTTCTTTGAATAAAAGTACAGAAACAGAGTCAGACAATTATTATAACAAATAAATAAACTTTTAGTTGTTTCTGAATCCTTTTCAACACACTGTTTTGACACTTACAGCAAGTTTAAGGTAAGAATCATTTACCTTCACAAAGACCCCAATGGGAATTAATTAACCAAACTGGTTAATTAATCGGTCAGATTAATATAAACCAACGTGCAAGGAATTCACCCTTTTGTAATGTCTGTTTTGAGGGTCTAATTGACATTTAAGTATCCCATGAGCACAGTGAGGTCTTTGTACAGAGGCAAATGTTTCTCTTTCTATTGATATGTTAGAATTAATGTGGTGTGTTTACTTCCCAAGAAGATGAGTTCACTTATATTTGCTGAAAATTCTCACTCACTAGTATCCTATAACTGTTTCCTGGACATGAAAGAATTACTTTGGGAATTGTGTGTTATCTATCAGAAGCTGTTACCTATATAAAGGTGATTACAGTGTTGTTTATTTTTAGTTAAATAACGGCAATAATGGCAAAACTGTTAACCATGCATAAAATAGCCAAATTCTAAGAGGAAGTAATCAGCACCAAAGGAGGGAGATGGAGGACATAATATGGGTTGATCATCAGATAGAACATCAATTTAAAGAATGATAATTTCAGGATTTTTCAAGACCAATTCAGAAAGATTCTGATGCCTTTCATAATTATATTGCTGACACTAGAAAGATTTGTGATTAAATGCTTGCCTCTCCCCGAAAAACCCTAAAAAACCTAGTCAAGCACACTACTGTCCAGGAAAGGCATATTTATTACAACTTAGTTGTGAAGATAACTTTAAATAAATCATTTTCAGAATAACACTGTGTGGATTGATTTGTACAGGAGAAAGTGTAAAACTTGCTGTAGAGATGGCTAACAGATGTCCGCCTGTTACTTGAAAACCATCCTAAAATATCTGCCAATATCCCATATTAATATCAATGTCAGAGGTAGAGAGTTTCCACTAATTTCCACAGCTCAATCTCCTGATTCTTTGGGACTACATTTATAAGTATACATAAGTAACATAACCTAATACTAATCCTCATGTCTATTGTTGTTTTTATTTTTTTCCATCTCTTGTCTGAAATCTGAATTCTCTGTATTCCAGTGCTGTGAATCTGCCTTCTAGTCTAATTCTTCTTTGTAGAGAGAAAGAAGTTGCCAAAAGCAGGCCCTCACAAGACAGGAAGCCAGAAAATCATGTTTACTGTTTGACTATAGGAAATTGCCCATCTATTTGAAAAATTCTGAATTTCCATCTTTGAATGGAAAAAGAAAAAGATAATGAAACTGCTGGATGTGCTGTGCAACCAATATTCTCAAAATGGGACCTTTTTAATTTCTATCATCTTCATATTTTAAGAAGTATCCGCAAACCACGTGCCACTTAGGAAAATTGAATTTTCGCATCTTTGGATATACCAATATATCTTTCTACTACAGAATACACCTCTTCATGTAGGGTCTGTGTCTGTATAACCTTACTGAGAAAAGATACTTGAGCTAAATGAGCTAGCCTGGATAATAGTAACCACTTTGGCTGTTTAAAGCTAACCCTTCCATTCCTAGGATTATAATGTGGTGCGAAATTGCCTGAAATGATAATTAAAACACTTTATGTGTAACTATATTAAGAACGAGTTAATTGTAACTCATTAACATTTCACTTCACCTTTTTTGAATTCCTTGGCAAATGGATCCCTGGAGGTCTCTCCAGGAAAGCCTTTCCTGAGGCAGAGCTCCTCTGTTCTGTGCTAGATGTCCACACCAGAGCTCTCTCACTACGTGCTTGCTGCTGGTAGCGCTGAGTGTTCTTGAGAAAAGCCTTTCCCTTTAAAGTGCAAGTCAATTTGAATCAGTTTCTGTACAGAAGGAACCTTTCCTTCCTAGAGGACTGTCTTCATTTCACTTAGAACTTGACCTTTCTTAAGGAGTATTTTGGAAAAAATATATATATTTTTAGTGGATCCTGGCATTTTAAATGAAAACAAAAATACAATGTGTTAGAAATTATTTTATAAATAGTTCAGTGCTGTGTTGCTTTATAAGTAACATTTATTTGTTTTAAAGATGAACTTCATAAGAGAGAGAGTTGCTTACCTCCTGTTAAATATAAAGTTTTGCTTTATTTGTAAACATGGCATTATTCTCACCAAGTGCCTGTCATGGCCAGGGCACCACATGGGCCAGGGGTTGCTCAGTGCTGGAGACCACAGGCCAGGTTCTGGCCACCAGATCTGGTTGTCCACCTGAGGGAGTAGGACCCAGGGAAGCTGGGGCAGCCTCGGCCCATGGAGGCCATGGGGCACAGGGAAAGCAAGGGCTGGCTTGCTTTCCCTGTGCCCCGCGACATAGAAACGTCGTTTGCTTTTGGTATATGGAACTTCAGATTTTGTTTGAGTTGGAAAGCAAAATACTTATTATATCATATAATGTCATTATACACACAAAGTTACTATGGCAATAATGAACACAGTGTGTATGGAGCAGACAGGTTACTGTTATTATGAAAGATGTTTAGCAGTCTAATTGTACAGGTTCCAATTACAAGGAAATCTCAATCGTAACAATGAAAATTGCTGCTTAAGAGTCACCTCTTTTCTCCAGTCTTATACTCACCTTTTCAGCATCCGTCTCAGGAAGGGAGTTACAAGGAGCCAAGTATCCTGGGGGCTTCTGAGGAAAAGGGGGATGTTTGCGGTGTGGGTGGTCCTCCTCCTGCAGTCCCCTGTGTTTCCTTTCATCTCTTTTCTTAACACAGCCTGCTTCCTTCTCACCAGGTCTTAACAAAAATCTGAAAGTTGTGCAATAGCCTTCTCATGCCTCTGTAAATATAAATACCTGATGCATTTTTTGCAGTCACTGCCTCACATTAATGTAGGTCTCAGAGCCCAACACTCCCCAAGCTCAGACAGATTGGCAATAGACAGTAGACTGCTACAAGGTCATTAAAACTAGTCAAAATTCTCAGGCCAAAGCAAGCTGGGATAAGTCCTGATGCACTCTGCGATTACGTCAGCGCAAACACCGAGGCCTTTGTTACTCACGTTATGTCATGTTAACTAGGCTGCATTCTTTATATTCTTGTTGGCACAGGCAGAGTAAAGAGTGCAGACTCTGGGCTTGAATGCTAAGATTTCTATTCTGTCACTGTCACTGCTCATAGTTGGAATGATAGTAATATAAACTGGCAAGATACCTTTTCTGCATTTTTTTTTCTTTGTCATTTGTGTCAATGAGCTCTTCTTTAAGAACTGACAGTTATTTTAGCCAGTACTAATTTGCTAGAAGAAAAACAACCAACCAACTAAACAAACAAACTAAACAAAAAGCTCTTTTTATTAGCTGTTGAAGTTACCTTTCTTAATTGTTTTTGAATTTTGCAGGTCTTAAGTTACTTGGATAATAGTAAATTTTCATGACATGTTTCCTTACTCCCTAGATGCTCTAGAGCAAAAAAGGTGGTCATTTAGACTACTCACTGCAAAGGTCTGGATACTTTTTTTGATTTTAGGAATGCACGGGAGACCATTATTATCATGTATTTTTTAAAAAATCCATTTCATTTCTTCAAATTCACTTCTCCAGGATTCTGAACTTCTTAAAAGATATTGTTTTCTATCCCTGCTTTCATGCATCACCTTGGGCATGCTGTGGTACTCTAGAACTCTCTCTTCCTATTAGTAAAATTAAACTCAAACTGTCCTTTTACTTCCAGAGGTGTATTAAGGCTAGATGCCTGATTAACTCAGAGTTGTAAATAGATGAGCTAACATGCTTGCGTCAAATATGTAGTTCCAGGTAGAAAAATATTTGCTAAAGCATGAGCTATATATATAAATATGATTTTGACACTCCTGCTTTCATACATATTTAAATTATCTTTGTTAGAACTTATAAAACTCTGATAAATTTCCATAATATGTGTTCACACTTTAGCAGTTTTCAAAAGGGTAAATATTATAATATTTTAAATATTCTACAATATTAATATTAATAGAATATAATAGAATTATAGAATATTAAATATTCTACAATATTTTAAAATTTGCTTTTCTCTCTTTTCATAAATATTATAGCACACCTACTAACAGTAAATTAAAATTACTTTTTTTGCTATGTATCTTGATTCTTCTTAAAATCTCGGGAGAAGATGATTTCTGAAACTTTCCAAGATTTAGTTGTTAAAAACTCCTTCATAAAGGGGTTTTGGTGCATGGTCCAAGCTAGCACCATGGGCTGGACTGAAGAATGTATACAACCCACTTGTTTTCCTTTCATAATAAATAGTTTGTAGGAAACAATGAAACAGATAACTTCTTGCTATAGAGTTGCTATGCTTATTGCTATATACATAGTCTGTAGCTTATATAATATTGTTATCTTAAAAAAAGGCTAAATAAATACAACTTTTTGTGACACTGTAATTCTCCAGAGCAAATTACATAGATATTAACTAGTAATACAAGGCACCATTGGTAAGGCATTTTAGTTGATAAAGGCACTTGTCTCTTTTGTAAAAATATATACTAATAACTAAGGCCAATAGATGTGAATACTGTCCTTCCCCAGCATTTTATCACATAGATCACATAGATTCTAATAATATTCTAATAATATTCTTGAAGTAGAGTTTCGAGGAATTTATAAGTTCTTTTGCATGATTACTGTGGATTGCACAAATCTACCTTGCATTGATATGCGCTTCAATTGAGGAGAAAGCAGCCCTATCACCCTTTCCAAAATAAATATTTTATATAATATATTTTATATAATATATTTTATATAATATATTTTATATAATATGTCAAATATGTTTTTCATTTTCAAATACTGCTTTGTGTTATAACTGCTAATCTATTTTTTTTTATAAATATGAGTAGGGTTTTCAAAGAGGGTTTTCCTGCTGAATTAAGACAAACCAAAAGAAGAGTATGTGCCTTATATTGCTTGTTTTCATATTATTTTGCTATTAAGCAAATATATCACCCTGGAATAAAATCTATTATATGAATAGTTACATGCAGAACAAAATAATGACAATTCTCTGCTTATGATCTGTACTTAGTGGAAAGGAAATAAACTGTTTGAAATGTCTGTAAAATCAAAAGCTAGAAGGTTGTTCTTTTCTGAACCAAAAATCAGATTTTCACCTGGTATGAAATAGGAAATAATGAAGCTACATTGATTTATCATATTTTCAATGTCTAGTTCAAATATTTTTGGTGGTAGTAAGTCATTGAGAAAAGCATTTGGAAAATCATATAGACTTACACATCCATATATTTTGAAGGAGAACACATATCTGTATGTCCTGCATAACTGAAATTTCTATATCTGATGCTTACTTCTTATTTTCATTATGTTTTGTCTGCTACTTACTACAGTAGTAGCTTTCCATTCAAAATTAATACAAAGAATAAGGAGATAGAAAAGAAGGAAATAACAGAAGAAAGACTGAAAGAAGAAAAGGGAAAAGAAATAAAGGCAAGAAAAATAAGAAAACGTAGTGTAAGCGGACGGGTGTTCATTCCCTCGCGCGTCTTGGGGCATCCCCCTCCCGCGTGGGCTCTGTTCGGGCCTCTCGAACGTCGTGATCATACCGCACCAATCATTGGAGCGTCACTCACCCTGGGATCCGTCATGGCTGCCGCGACGGGGAGGAGCGGCAGAGATGACTCATCACCATCCCGGATCCCAGGTCCAGATCAGGTCAGGAAAGGTGGATAGGCTGGCCACCCAAAGGTCGGGGGGATCGGGCGCGGACTGCCGACAAACCACTCGATACGAGTTAAGGTCGACAGCCAACGTTATTAAACAACAACACAAGCTTATATAACCTTGGTTAGGGGAGGTAGGGAGACATGATTGGCCACATGCTAATTCCTGGGGCCCCCTGATTGGCGTGGCCCCATTGCCAGGTGGGCCTGGGGCTGGGGCAAACTGCTCCGGACCCCACCTCCCGGGTGCCAGAATCTTCTCATTAAGTGTCATGAGTTGCCCAGTCAGACCTGGTGGCCTGACTGGGCATGCCTGGCACCCGGGGTCACAGGAGGGTCAGAGGTACCCCCCTGTACACCTGCAGTACAATGCATGTGGCCCATACCGCATTTCCCTACAATGTAGTAATGCAAAGCAGTACCTTCTGGTATCAAAAAGTAATAAAAATTAAATTCTGAATCCATTTACACGAATTGGAGAAAAACTGAAAATCAATGGAAGCACAAAATACATATATTAAACCTCAGTCTTGACATCTTTTACAATATTTTCTACTTGAATAAATCCAGTGATGATTGCCTGTTTGAACTGAAGTCTTGAAACTTGTTTTGGACTTTAATTTTTATCAGCGTATTTTTGGAAATGCATTGTTTTATTTCATTCCTGAACAATTGGAAACTAAAAATTAATTTAGTCAGAAGAATGCTTTGCAACCGCCATTTATATGGTCTTTAGATTGTGAAATGGGTATTTGATTTTGAGATTAATTCCTTTTGCACTCCTGTTTTATAAATCAACAGAAAGAAAACTATAATGTGAATTTAACAGCAAATATTAGAAATGTATAAAGAATAAAAATGAGATTTCAGAAAGTATAATAAGGCTAGAATGGCATCTAAAAGGAATCTCTTAAAATAGTCAAATAATTTCTTATATCTGCACTAACGTGAAAGTTCTTTTAACTGATCCAGAATATACCTTCTAATTAGGTTTGTAGTTTTACTGAGAGGTCTTGTGAGCAGCAGGTAATTAATGCCAGTGAGCATCAAAGAGAAGAGGTAGTTAAGATAGATACTTTATTAACAAAACCAAAATCCTGTGGTGCAGTGGTCACCACAAAGTTAGATAACTATGAGAAGCTTTAAAAGTAAGGATACTAAATAAGTCTTGACTGAAGGAACTTGTACGTCTAAAGAGACAATGAGGATGGAATGTGCTGATTGCTCTTTTCCTAAATTTTCATATATTTTTTAAGAAACTTTTTTTCTTCAATGTAATATGCAATTTTATTTTTATTTAAGATTGTCAAAATTCTCTTTCAGTTAAGAAGAACCTGCTGTAATAAAAAGAGCATAGCTTGCTTCTTGTTATTAAGATACACAGAAAAAGTCCTGTGATTACTTCATTAGCATTACATATAATGAGTAACCTTTGGGATCGTTAAGGACCAGTAGTTCTATTCAGGAAATCTGTGTTTGGATTTTTAATTCCAAGGACTGATGTAGGCCTTATTCTTAGGAATTAATCAGCAAGACATTAAATGGATGCTTCTGAATAGCTGCTTAACTGTTGAATGGCAGCCTTATATTCCATTTTTTTGGTGTTACTTAGCTGTACACTGCTCTTTCAATGCTGAAATTCAAAACATACATTTTTAGAGGATTATGGATACTGAGCCATGCTCTACCTGGAGGCCCAGTAATGAGTGCAGTGCTTGAGGGTCCATCCTGTAACCACTTCTCTTTAAGGTGTTTATCAGTGACCTTGAAGCAATGACGGAGTGCAGTTTACAGATAACACCAAATCGGAGGAACAGTCAACAAATTTGAGATCAGGGCTACCATTCAGGGGACCTAGACAAGCTGGAATAACCTCATGAAATTTGTAGAGAATGTGCGGTCTTAATCCTTGGAGTTTTTTCTCAAGACTTAAGTGGATAAAACCCTGCAAAACAGATCTCATCCTGATTTTAGGAGAAGACAGGGCAAGAAACCTTCTGAGATCTCTTTTACCCTGAAATATTCTATGGTCCTATAGAGAAGACCTGTTATAAATCATTAAAATATTTGCTAAATACTTTTAATGAATCTTTCTTCTTTAATTGTATTGAAAACTTCTAGTATTAGGCTTTGAAGCCAGTTGAGCTGCTCGCTGTGTCAATGTTTTCGGTCTTTGGAATTACGGAATAACAGCCAGCTTCTAAAAACAGAAGTCACAACATCATACTTTGTGTCAAAGCTTTGTTTATAAATGACATTGCCCTGGAGACTTTATTTTAGCCCTATTGATGGTTAATGTCTGAAAACACGGTAATTTTGTGATTTTGGAGTCACTTTAATTAATAATAACATTAATTTTTAAAAAAACATAAAATTGTATCTATCTGTTTTCCTGCTAAGATATTATTTTCAATAATGTCTTATTATAAGGAATGGTAGTTAATTATGATAAATACAGTCTTAAATCGTGTGCTAATGCATCTTAACTATTTTAACTTGTGTTAGCCAGACTGTAAAAAGCTGAACAACTCTGGATAATAAGAGACCTGCTAGAGCTGAAACCCTCAGCTTAGCCGGGGATTGAGCTGAACATGCTAACATGGCACAGAGTTCAAGAGTCTGAAATGAGCATAAATCTCAAGCTGTCTTGTTGGAATTTAAATAATTAGGTTAAGACAGTAACTTGTTGCTAAAGCATATACAGATTCAAATTAAGATCTTATCTCAAAAACCTACCTTTCTCTGATACTGCTTTCTAACAAGTATGAACATTCTTTTTCAGACCTAAAGTTTTTAATGCAAATTAGATAAAATTTAATTCAATATTATTCATCATTTAAAATTTAAAGTGAATGTACTTAAATATCTTAGTGAAGAGAAAAGAGGCATTCTTCTAGTTTTCCCCCTTTTTACGGCAGATTTTCTGGGTCATAAACTTTTAAAATTAGCAGAAAATCCCTGTAAAAGCAGTTATTTATATGTATTAGATTTTTTTTCCCCTTAAAATTTTCCCATGTAAATACTTCCACAGAGTGGGCAAAGATATTCTTACTCTACCCAGGTTATTTTTTTCCCTGCTCAGTGGTTATTAATACAATGTCAGTTCATTAGATTAACTTACACAATGAGTTTATCTGGGGTAAATTTCACTATCATATCATATGTTTACAAGGGGAAACCTGTGTATATTTGTAGCATATTGCATATGCAAATTGTGTGCCTCTAGTACAGACTCATAGTCTATTTCTGGAGCTTTGTCTCAGGCAAATGTCAAAGGCCCTTGCCTCTTTTCTTGACTAAAATGATCCTAGAATCACGAGCAACCTCCACTCCTACATAAATAGAAAGACTTATGGGTCTTCCATATGTTTGCATTATCCAAAGTTTTAGCAGTTTCAACACTTTTGAGTAATGGTTCATTCAGACTAGTTTTCTGAACTGAATTTCTCCCCAGAGCATCAGCTTTATCTTTTTCTAGGTAGTTGGTCCTTCTCCTGTGTAAGTGCTGCTTCCAAGCCTTCCTCCTTACCTAAGGGTCTTGTTTGACACAAGAGGCTCCCACAGAGGCTCCAAATGAAAGCTCCTTGTTCTTCTGACCTTAATCATCTCTCTCACCATAGAGACTCATTCAGAAAAGAGGTTTTCCTATGTAATAGATCCCAGACCACTTTGGTCTGGGGCCATTAGGTTCCCTTTCTTATGAACTGCTCCTTCCTGCCTCCCTGTTCATATTGCTTCTTCCCATGCGGCAGCCTGGCAGTTCCTCAAGCCCTAGGTTTCCTCAATTGCCAGTTGTGAATTAGTAAGTGGTGACTCATCTCTTGACCTGGCTTCAGCTGGCTGAAAATTTTTGCTTTGAGCTTTAACCAAAAAGCAAGAGTCAGTTTTCCTTCCCCCTACCACCTTTTTTTTCTTAATCATTTCTCATTACAAATTTGTCATTCTTTTACCAGAATATTTAGGATGAGTAATGTATGTGGGGTTTTTACCCCTATCATGTGGTGCCTCTACACACAGGTGTTGCAATTGGCCTAGACTTTCATCCAATATTAAGATCCCAATGTTCATGCTTTTATAGATTATAATGTTACTTAAAGGAACTATCATTATATCTGTTGTTTATAGGAATTTACAATTACAGAATCTATCATGTAGTGTATTTATTTTGTCCTAAAATCTGTGTAAGTCAGATCACACATTTGCTGATCTTCCACATAAATAGTTTTTCTTGTAGTGAAAATGGATGTGACAGCCTCACAATTTAGGCATTTTGCTTGAAAGCTATCTCTGTTGCAAAGTGGTACAGGAGTTTTCAGTCTATAACCTCTGAAGCTTTAAGTGAGTGGTATTTGTATTGTTTTTTTCTTGCTTTCTGCTTTTCAGATGGACTTTCTCTTGTTTTCTTTCTTTTTTTTTTTTTTTTTTAAAGCACTGTGTATCTTTAAAGTGTTAGAACATAACATGTTATATGACTCAGCTCCTGAATATGATTTTGCCTTGAGCTTGATACTGAGAGCTGGTGACTGCCAGCTTTTATACATCTGCTTGCATAATAAAGATGCATCCTCATATATTTTACTTTTACAGTAATAGTTATGTAACCTGCCGTAAATTTTGCTTCCCTATTTATTTTAGTGAACATTATCGTATTCTAAAATATCTTTTGGTCATACTTCTATGTTTTAGTTTTGATATCAGTCTGTCACAGTTTATTGTATCCTGAATCACAAATAAGATAGTCTTTTCGTATTATTTGAAGTTGTGACTATTTTATTTCCTTTTCTGAAATAAAGAATAAAACATATGTCAAGT
Source organism: Crypturellus undulatus (assembly GCA_013389825.1). Classification (NCBI taxonomy): domain Eukaryota; kingdom Metazoa; phylum Chordata; class Aves; order Tinamiformes; family Tinamidae; genus Crypturellus; species Crypturellus undulatus. The sequence continues at coordinate 112,218 of VWPW01003426.1, read as the reverse complement.
TCTCTTTTAGTTACTTATATTGCTGTCATCATGGGCCAATGAGTAGTTTTTAGTTCAGGAGTTTTTCTTCTCTACCAGAAGGTCCATGGTTCTGTCTTCCACAGATAAACCCAAGGTGTTATCCAGTGCTTATAAGGCCACTCAGCCATGTAGTGTAAACTACCACTGCATGATTTAGAAATGCTGTACTGAAGAACAGATATAAATACAATAAGTATATGATAGCATATATAATATATACTATGTATATATTACAGCCTTGTTGCCCTTTTGTCACTTAAATATTTTAATTGTAACAGTTTTTAATAGAATGGCAAAGAAAAAAAAAGAAAAAACATTTCATCCAAAAATTCCTGTGGCAAATAAAACAGACTGTTATCCAGACTATGTATTTTTACATTTAGGTTCTTTTCCATTTGCATAAATGGTACATTTGACAGTTTTGTGAAGAGATTTGATATACCCCATGCATGAAAGGAGTTTTTACAGCCAAATTCCACCACTAGTCTAATTTCCATTTTCTACGTGTATAGATTCTTGTGGGGCTGAAAAAAAAAAAAAATTGTTTCCATCATGTCATTATCTTTTACTTAAAGAACAACTCAAAATCTGTGAGAAGACAGGTAGTGAGCAAAAGCAGAATCATGGCATTATTGTTTGAAAAAGCACTCGATTATTATGGAATGAAATAGCTATGTTTAAAGATACTAGTGTAAGGTAGTATACTTATGCTAAATCAACCTTGTATATGGTAAATTTTAATTATTCATTGCCCAGTCATTTATTGTTTCCAGTGAAAATGGAGTTGACACTGCACTAGCTGTGTCAGATGGGAGATGTGACCTCCACATATCTGCAGACAGATCTCGGGGATGGACAGTGATAGGAATAAGGCTAATAAAATATAAAACTCCTTTGTGGCTTATATAATTCACATATTACATGAGTTAGAAGTGTAACTTAGAAATGTTTTATCAGACAAAGTATAGACGAATTTTTAGTTCATTAAACATTTGTGAGTTTTTGCTGTTTTTATTTGTGTGATTTTTGGTGGGAGAGATAAAATGGTCTGTTTTTTGTAGGGAAATACAAATGTGACACATACCTTATAGCCTCTCACCCATATAAAATAGAGAAAATTATGCCTAGATATTATTTTGTTAGTGTGTGCACCTTTTAAATTCATCTATCTATGCCTTTCTAGCAAGTCTTAATACTTTTGTGAGCATTCAGGGCTCTATCAAGCTTTGCTGGAAAGAGTGTAATGTATGAATTTATCAGATGGTGTTAGCTGTTGGAATACTGAAGATTTGCCCACAATGTAGGTTACTGTATAATGCTGCTGCTGTATAACTCGTGGCTAGGGTGTTTAACCCTGTTCTGTTCTTGGGGGCCCATTTACCTATTTTGCTCTGGGATCGCTGCTTTCAGAACTTAGTTTGTAGGATGGCAATTATGTGCTGTCAATCTGATCGGTGAACAAGGTAGTAGGTAATGCTATACTATAGTTCTTGCAGAACTAAATGTGTAATATAACTGTAGTTACAAAATGTTTACTAGCATTACTTGTTCCAGTTACTTTGAATTTTTAAATAAAGCAATATTGACTTTCCTCTTTTCATGTCAGTTGTCTTTACTATGTTAAATGGAGGGAAATTTAATCTCTTAGGATGATCAGGAAACAACAATTCAAAAGAAAAAGTTAGCATCCAGTGCTACTGTGTGTCCCACAGGTTCTTCCACTTTGATCAAACCTGCCTCCACTGGTGAGTTAGAGGAGCGTATTGCGGCCACTACTGGTGCTATTACAGTTGCTAGCACATCTGCTGATGTTACTGTATCCAGTGTCACCTCAGTGACCATCCATAGACAACCTTCTGAAGAGCAACAAGTGCAAGCTATGAATCTAAGGAAATCAGTTCTGGAATCGGCCACTTCCAAGGAAGCACTCTCCCTTCATCAAGCAAACTTACAAAGCACCAGAAGAGGACCAAGAAATGCTGAGCAGATAGAAAGAACTAAAGAACTTGCAGTTGTTACTCATAGAGGTATTGGATATTATTTTACTTGTGCCCATATAGTTATGGAAAAAAAATTCGTATAAACTAAAACTGAAAAATTAGGTACACGTTTAGGAAGGATAATTGAATCAAATGGGAAACTAAAGTTCTAAGTGCAGTAGATAGATGGAAAAGGAAATTAAGAATAATGCTGTCAGACTAGTTTTAATTAATTTAAATTATAAAAAAAGGAGAAGGGTAAGATCAAAGAATTTACTTTTTTTTTTTCTGTAGCTTATATGATTTTATTTCATAATCAAGCTTACTGTTAATGAAATCTGATAAAGTTTAGGGAACTGAGAATAAAAATATCCCCCAGTGCAGCATATATATTTAGATATAATCAACCATAAAATAAAAATAAAGTACTTTATAAATAGCAGTTTTCTTCTAAAGTAACTGGTGCTTCAGATGCATCAATCTACCTTCTGCTTAAACCATTTGGCTTTTTTTAAAATATAAAATTAGTGAATGAAGCAAATTTTATAACAGTAGGGAACTGAGTGGAAATTATTTTAGTATTAGAACTAAAGATTGGACATATTTCTGTACATAGAAAGTTTAGTCCATATATGAAATACTAATAATGAGCAACATTTAGAATATAAATAAGAATGATTTACTATGTTGAAAGGTAACTTATAGTGCCTGAAATTTCAGCTACGATACTGTGATGTTGGAATGTCTTAACATAACCTAAAGAGACATTCACAAACAGACTGCATGTCATATGGTCTTACTTCCACAAAAAACTTGAAGTTCATGAAAGGAGTAAATTAATGTAGGTGAATGTTATTGAGTACTATTTGTTCTTGTGTGCTAGCCCATTGTTTCATGTTAATCTGTTGTGTAAAAAAAAATCCCACAGATATGTTGAATATGTTCATCTTTAATAGAACAAACAGTTTGCAGATGTCTCATTATATGACTGATCCTTTGCAAAGACTTCTTTAGTTTGGAAAATATCTTCCTACTGGACACTCCTAGATACCTAACAAAAATTAATCTAACTCCATTTACTTAAATTAAGAGATTACACCTATTGAAACAAGCAGAGCTGCAGCCCTATATGATTTGAAAGTGAAGGCTGTAGTTGATTTACATATGAAACAGAAATTACTAAATAGATACTTATGTTCCAGTTATATTTCTGTGATTTTAGATCTGAAGTAGGTTAGTGGATGCTAATTTGTGTGAATTAATAGAATATAACGTCATTGTTAGGTGGTTAGCGAGTTTCCTAAGAACAGCTTTGGTCAAATTAAAACAGAAAATAGGCTTATTGTCAATTATGAGGGAGTATATGTGATGCTGTTAGAATTTATTCTAATGTAGGTATATGAGAGTGAAGTAATGTAGTGATATACAGTGATACACATGCAGTTTCTTCTATCTCCTGCTGTTTGTAATCATTGGACTACAATGCTCCCTCTACTGTTTTCCTGTTTTCCTGCTGTCCTTTTCCTTTTTTAATATTAATCATACCTTAAGAATTATGCTTCCAAATCTGTGCAAATGATTCACTCTTGAAATGATAAAACTTAATATACTAAATTTACTAAATATATTTACTATACTATATTAAATCACATATGCATATGCTTTAACTGGTAAAAATGCACAATGCATATAGTCCTCTGTAGATTTTTTTGAGAAAGTTGTTAGTCAGATCAGAGTATTGTGTCTTATGATATGTTGTCACTGATGCAAAATGATAACTACAGAATAAAGCCCAATTGTTGGCTTCAGTATGATTGTTCTGTGAGTAAGATCTTGCAGGAGTCAGTAAACATTAATAATCTTATTATTAATATTTTAATATTGTAATGTAAATTAACCTAAACTTCTAGGTGCAAATTAGTCTATTGTACTTCCTACCTGGACTTAAGGGGTGATTGTATGGTGGTCAAGGGGTAGCTGAAAAATCTTTCATCTAATCTTTTAGCTGTAAATGATAGACAAGCAAAAGACTTTCTAATCTGGTGATATAGAAAGGAGAAAGAAAACCTAGAAGCTTTCAGTGAAATATTTCCTTTAGAAGTAGGCAAGTCCAAATATCATTGTGAGATCTTATGTGAAAAGCTGTACGTGATTACCTTCCTGCTTCAAAAAGAGTTTGGACTGGATCAGATGAATAAAAGAATTATAATGGCTTTAAATCGTTCCGATCATTCAACTTGCAATAGAAGAGTGCAAGTCAGAATGAAAAGATAAATGTTTCAGGGAAAATACAATCTGTGGAAAACTTGAATAAACAACAGATATAATAGATATTTTAGGGTATTTTATGGCAAGAAATTAGAAGAATTTATTTCTTACTATTGGAACAATGAGAGCATCTGATGAAGGATTAAATGGAGAGGTTAACTCCTTTCAAGCTGCAGCTTGATCAGTTCAATAAAAATATGTTAAGATTTGGTATATAGAAATGTGCCACTTTTTGGATATTTTGATGTGTCGGAGCCAAAGTTTCGAGCTCATGAAAGTACATCTTCTCCTCTGCTCGAAAGAGGGGGAAGAGTAGGAGACATAAACACTTTCAGGCATTTATTTTGAGAAGTTCCAAACACCCAGCATTATTGTGGATATTACAGCATAGTTTCTAATAAGTTTGATGGAATTGACTATAATTACTTTAGCAGAAAATGACTTGTCATTTTTGGTCTTTTCTACTGTCAGTGTCTCATACACTCAGAATTCAGTGTTTAATAATACTATTAGAGCTTTCAAATTGTATTAGAAGTCATATCTAACGTATCTGCATCTTTCCTTCCTAAAGGGTGTAGAATATTTATTTCGATATATATACAAGGATGATGAGAGATTTTTAGGGGTGGTTCTAGGGAATGCTTTGCTAGCATATCAATACTGTCTAAAAATAGACTTTTTTTTTTAATATACATGCATCCTAATTGCCACTGAGAATGATAGGAGTCTCTGTTATGATTTCAGGGGAAATAGGCCATGGTACAAGAGTTTCTAAATTAATCTTGAATAGAAGCAGAGAATAAATAAAATAAATCTGAAAGCTGGTAATATCAGTTTAGTGAAGGTTTATATTCACTCATATCATTGGGAAAACTCCTTGATCTGTGAACGCAAAATATAATTAAATCTGATTTTCACTTTTTCTGACACAATATTACACTGCTGTGGATTTTAAAGAGACTACAAAGTGAATGTAACTAATTTTACCAGAAGTGAGTAAATAATTTTTAGAGATTCCTTATTCTGCTAACAAAGTAAGAAGTGTCTCAAAAATGAAATATTTCTGTTTTATGTAACTAGGGTTTTGCTTCTTTTCATTTTAATGAACCTGCCTGCTACCCCAAAGATAAATTGGAATTAGCGCCTATCATGTAAGAGAAACTCAGTACGAAAAATTTACAATAGCAATAACTCTTTTTTTTTAATCAAGTTTAGCTAAATCTTTTTATTAAACATGATAGGCAATGGAGAAACTCCACTGTTGCTCAACGTCTGGTGTTCAAATTAAAGAAGTAAAATACTGTGCTTTTTGTTTTGACAAACTGATCATATGCAAAGAATATGCAGAATATAGGAAGGTGACTTTTTTCTATACATCAAGACAGTCACTGATAGGAAAAGATTGAATGATGATGTAATTACAATATGTCATTGAGAAATCCTGTATTCTAAGACAATCTCCAACACCAAGGAATTTCTAAACCAGGACTTAATCCTTTCGACATAAGCGAGTGCAAAATGTGAGTAATACAACCAGACCACTGGGACAGTTTATAATGCATAAATTTTAATGTATACATAAAGAAAAACTTGTCTGAAATAAAGATGTAAAGGTTGCAGGGTTATTTTTTCCTTTGTGAACTGAAGCCCAAACAGTAGCAGAGAATCCTCTAATGGGTGACTCCAGCCACCAGGTAGAAGTACTGCTAGTGACTCAATGCTTTCTTTGGACCATTTGTTTTCAATAGAACTTTGCGTTCCAACATACCTCACTATTTAGAATTGTGCTATCTAAAAAGCAGAAATGTCAGTAAACATTGGAATGTTGTAATCATAATGCTATGGATATTCATTCAGTTTGGAGATTAACGTGTAGATATGTGTTTGATTCTTTTCCTTCTAGCTTTCATCTTTATAAATCTTCCTGTAAAACACAGCAATGGGAAATACTTGCTTTATCATCCAGTAGCAACCTTTTTTCTTTCTCTATAACTTTCTTTTTCTGATCTTTACTGAGATTTCCTATTAAGTCATACAACAAAAAAGCATAACATAAGGTGTGTGATAGATAAGTGTTTTAGAAGAAAGAGGAAAGCACAGGGAAATGAAAGTGGTTTGGTAAGCTGGATAAAACAGAAGCACTGAAAAGTCTGGGAAACAAAACAGACTGGAGACATCAGAAAGATGAATAAAATAGATTTTCCTGTAAAGCAAATAATTAAGGAAATATATATATTTTTATTAACTGATATACTTTATTCTAGCTTCTCATAAATTCATTTGATATTTTGATAAAATAAAATGCTATTTTCTGGTGTTATAGAAGAGAGTGGAGTTTCAGCGTGTTCTTTTTTTTAAAGATTGCTAAAGGAGCCAAAAAAACCAGGAAGTAAAACCAGAGATTTGAAATCTCTCACTGGTGCCCTAGTTGTGACGTGATCATCATCCTTTAAGTGAAATGTTTGTTGAATCTCTTCTAGTGGTGGATTCTATGCACTTCCTGGGGAATTTTTGAATGAGAATAGGTTCCATGGGAGTCTATGTTAAGTGGTTACTATGTTAAGAGTAGTTAGAGTGGTTACTTTACAAAGCTTTTTAGGATGTCTGAAGTCTTTTATATATATATATGTATATATATATACATACACAAAATTCCTAGATAAAGAGGTACATTTTCTAGCTTTATCTGGAAATAATTGGAGGCAGTGTACTAATTTATTTCTCTTCAAATAACAGTTTTCTCAACATACAAGATACTGTTTTGCATGTTAATTGAACAATAATGCACACTCACTCCAAGGCCTGGAATCAGCTATCAAAGTAAAATGCTCATCAGCCTTCTTGAATTTTCTTTTCATGCTTTTAATCAAAATTCTATAGTGCCAATATAATACTTTATGTTGACTATAGATTTTTCCTTTAGATTACATATTCATTACTTACAACAGCATAATTTTGGAAATAAATGCACATGCTGTTAGATCTTTCTTAAAATTTTGCTTATATGTGAACTGTTTTTATATAGCCTACTGAAATGCAATATTTCTATTCATAGATTCCTGTCAACTTTATGCTCCTTTTTTTGTATTTATTTTGTTGATTACAATTTCTGCAATTCTTTAGTGTTCTCTATTTTATTATTCGTTTACTTTCATAATTGATATTTGTCCATTCAGATGTTGTGTCATTATTTTCTCTTAATAATTCAAGATTTATCTTGAATGTCAGTGTAAAATAAATAAAATACTAATACATAGCAGTTAAAATATGAAAAATAATTAATCATTAATGTAATATAGATTTACTTGTAAAATATGCAGTTTAAACCTGTTTGCTTTTTTTCTAAGTAAATCTTTTTCAAATTATAAGGATTTGACATACATAGAGTGTAGAATATATTGTAGTGTAGAATACAGAGTAATGCAGACTGCTATAAAAACTATTTCAAAGGCTGTATATGTTCTCTCATCATCTCAATCAATTCAGGATTGTTCTTATCCTATAAGTATTATTTTATCTCATTTTACATATTTTATATCACTATTGCATTATTTTATTATACAAAATTGCTTATATTAGTTAGAACTTATCTAAGGAATTAAAATCTTTTTATAACTTTGAATGGAAAGAGTAGTAAAGTGGAAATGTTCATATAACTTTGTTGGCAAATAACTCCTGGATTTCCCATTCTATTCCATGTATTTTTTTTTCCTTTTAGTTTCCTTTTGACACTGTCCCTCACAACATCCTCCTGGGGAAGCTCTGGAAGTGTGGGATAGATGAGTGGACAGTGACGTGGATTAGGAATTGGCTGGATGGCAGAGCTCAGAGAGTGGTGACCACATCTGGAGTACTGTGTCCAGTTCTGGGGTTCATAGTACAGGAGGGGTGTGGAGCTGTTGGAGAGACTCCAGCACAGGTCTACAAGGGTGATCAGGGCTGAGAGAGCTGGGCAGTGAGGCAGTGAGGAGGATGGTGCTAGCTCTTTTCAGTGGTGGCCACTGATAAAACTAGACAAAATGGCCAGAAACTAAAGCATCGAAAGTTCCACAGGAGCTTAAGGAAAAATTTCTTAACAGTGAGGGTGACAGAGCACTGGAACAGGTTGCCCAGAGAGGTTGTGGAGTCTCCTTCAAAACCTGCTTGGACACAGTCCTGTGCCACATGCTCTAGTGGCCCTGAGTGTGCAGGGAGTTTGGACTAGATGACCTCTAGAGGCCCCTTCCAACCTTAAGCATTCTATGATTCAGTTTCTGAATTTGTCTTTGTATTAACCTTCATATAACCTGAGGGTCATTACCCTTCAGAGTCCATGCTGTGCTACAAACACTGATGAAAATTCATGTCCTCTAATGCCAAGTTTAAAGGTACATAAAGACCTGGCAGATAATACTCAGTGTATGAGTCAGTGTACAGGCTCACACTGAAATTTATTTGTGTAGTCCTTAGATAAAGAGGTTTTTAATACAACTTTCTGATGCTTAAGGTGCCTAAAAATTAAATAATTTATCATATCTTCTTTCTTTCTCTCTTTTTTTTTTTGCCCTTTGTGCAATAAATCTCTTTAAGTGGTAACCTCTAGATATCTGTTGGTCTAGCACCTCTGTTGTCAGAGTTTTGAAATGGGTTAATGCAGTTGCATTACATGCCCAGTGAACATGAAATATACACCAAAATATCGAACTGTCCTGAAACACATAGTAGATTAAATGCTTTCCAGCTATTGTGGATCTGCTGTGCCTACAGACCAGCTTCTAGGGCATGCAACAGTGAATTAGACATAGGTTCCAGATGAGCTAGAAGTTTCATGTGTGACTTTTTCAGCTTTTCTGTTTGCAAGCACAAACTTGGGGAATCCAGCACATGTTAGATCCCTGCCACTTCCTTTAGAACGAATAGCACTTGCAAGGCCTTCCTGCCTTTAGCAAATACTGCAGTTTTCAGGAGCCTGTGAATGTCTAGATTAGTCTTCTATCATAAGTATTTGTGCCTCTCTACAGATCAGAAATATCTGACATTTTCTTAAATATAAATATTGTTTAAAATGCCAGTTTCCGCTTTTCAAAGATGTTATTAAAGTTATTAGGTTATTACTAGCTCATTTTTCTTCTTCGGGTCTTAGTTAGTTTGCTGTGTTCCTATAGAGAATCCTAGTTTTAATTGCCACCATCTTGTACTGTTATTTACACCATGGTATTTATCTCACCAGGGTGAGTTAAAAGAGACATAAATCATTATCAGTCTGATGGGGTTCATGGGTTAATGGACATTAATTTGCATTATATCTTCCTGCTTTGCAAAAGGGGCGAAACTTTACCACAGGCTAATAGCTAAGTAGGAAACCTCTGGAGAATGTGGCTAGTACTGATAAGGTGAAGGAGAATTCAAATTTCTACACTCTTTCACTCTTAGCACCTAGCACTTTTTAGGCTATGCTGACCTCTCTGAAAGTACATACCATATGTGTATCTGAGGAAGAAAAAGAAAGTAAAAACACATTTTTCTGTTCACTGTAGAACTTAGTTACTTTTGTTTGAAAAGTTATGAGCTTGTGTGGGTGATCAGATTGATTTCTTGGTTTGATTTTATTTGAATTAAGGAGAGGGAATTTCAAAAGCTGTTGATATGTATTTGCTTTAGATATTTTTTGAAATGTAAAAGGTTTGAAAATACATTTGTCAAAGAGAAATTTAAGAACGCTAGTTCCAAACGTAAGCATCTTTTTCATGGCAGTAAGCCAGCAGTTAAGAACTATTCAATATTTGGACTAATTGGAACAAAATTAATTTTTTTTTTGACCTGGGTTTGTCATTATTCTCAGTATACTTCACTAAAGGAATAACTGATCTCTTGAGTTAAAATTCCTTCTAATTTGTAAAAATCACCTCTCGTTTTCTATATTGCCCCTATGTAACTCAACAATACAACTATGATAGAACTTATAACTGTCCAATACAGAAGAGAGGATAATAACAGTTCTCTAAGTATCATGCTATTGCTTCTGATAGGATAATTCGCTGAATATGTATTTATTAAAAATATAAATGGCAAGTGTATAGGATATTAGTATTAAGCTATTCTTTCCAAAGATGTCTTCAATTATATGATCTTAGAAACTTCTAAAAGAACTGAGTACCTTTTAATCTGTTGACTCTTTCAGATATATTTTGAAATGTATCTAATATAGAAGTAGTAAATTAGACACACATCCTAGAAGTATATCCCTAAAAAAATAAGGGTCTGGTAACTATGTAAACAGTCATCCAAACTGTTATCTTCAGTTCTGTATTAATAACATTTGCACAACACAAAAAAGCACAAACAGTGATGTACATAAACTCCAGGGTGGATGCCTCAATAGCTTTCAGTTTTTCAAAATATTCTGTGATCAGATATATGTGATATTGAAAAGTTATGACCATAGTGTCTATTCTTCACCAGGCCACAATATCAAAGACATATTCACTTCTGGAAATGTACAAAGAAGTGAGGTTCATTGCTTCCCAAACACAACAAAATAAATAAATAAATAAAATCAAAACAATGAAAAAAAACTATGAAAGTATTAGCTTTTAAATCTAGAATTAAAAACAACACCACCACCACACAGACACACATAGCTCTTGAAAAGAGTGCTAAAAGTCAATTTTAAAACACTATATTGCTCTTATATTCTAGCAATGGACATGTGGTTACCTCATATAACTTTCTATAAAATTTGATTTTCTCTAGAATCTATTTTCACAGTGTTCCCAATTAATGGTGTGAAGTATTTCAATAAGTTATTAAATTTGGTCTCTGATCAGTTTGTTTTGCTTACTCTAACTTTCAGATTCTGTTTTGGAGTTGATTCTGAACCAGTCTGAGGGACAGGGCTTAATGGCAGCTTTGGGTTTCATGACTGTTTTTTATTTATGTGTCTATTTATTCATGCAATGCTACTGTCCAGAGCACTGATGACCTACTGTCACTGAAGGCAACATCCTTTACTTTGTCTACTTAATCTCTTCTGCTGCACTCTGTTCTCTCTGGACACCCTTGTGGCCTATTCCCTGGCTCTTGGCTCCTCTGAAGCACTAAAGCATATTAGTCTGACCATATTTACATGTTTGAAGCTTTAGCTCATCTGAAATACCTGTCAGGAGAGGAATTTTTTTTTATTATTTTTTTTAATATATGTGCATGCATATGTCGCCTGACATATACTCTAGTGCCTGTGTGTGTTTGGACCAAATACACCGGCATAATTACACCTTCAGAGTATGTATATACCTTGGTGTTCAGTAAATCAGAGTTCAAAACCCAGTTAAAAGGAAGTTTCCTTTCTGCTAGTGTAAAGAGCCTTCGGAAGTCCTGCTCTATTTACTCTTCTAGCAGTACTTAATATCCTTAGCAAAGCAATGCAAAACATTGTAAAATTCCTTGATTGTACTCATAAAGACACTTTCACAGTTCTTTGAAATTTTCCATTAAATCCTGTGAACTCCTTTTCTTAGTTACCTAAGCTCTGGGTTAGTGCTCAGCACTCAGATCAGTTCTCTACAGCTGCCAAATGGGGGGTAGCAGCCAACACGACTGTCTTGCTGCTTGCTCTGATCGGGATATGTGGCTTCTCTTACATCCTCTTCCAAGAATCTCTCTCTTTTTGGCAGCAGTAGTTCCTTGTAGCCGTGTTGCCAGTATCCAACTTCTTCCATGTAGCTTGTAAATAAATAGAGTTGTTAAAGTTGTATATTTTAAATAGTAATTTTGGTAATTTTGCATAGAAGATCCATTCTTATAGAGATTTGCTGCTCATTGACAGAGTGTATGGGGACAACAGACACTTAGTCTAATAGTCTTAGACACTTAGTCTAATACCCATTCGTATCCTTGCTGATTTTACTTTACTTCTCTTGCCTTTTAGTATCTGTTTACTTTCTTTTTTTCTCTCTTTTTTATTCACTTGTTTTGTTTCAAAAATATATTAAGGGCACATACTTCCCCTAAATTGACTGCATTTATTGCAATACCAGGCAACTCAAAACAAGGGCATTTACAGAAGCAATTCAGCTATGGGATTTGGTGCAAGGTGGGAGACAACTACCTTCCATATCACACTTTTTAAATAAAGGTACTCAAGTATGAAACAGATTCAGTTTCAGAATCAACGGCAGAACAGTAGAATGTAATCTACATTGTGTGTCCAAATAGTTTTAGATTAAACACCACATTAGCTAACAATATACATTTAATAATGTAATGTTTTTCCATGAAGAAAAGATTTCTGCTTTCTCTGTGCAAAAGATGTAAATACATAGAATAAAATCTATATATTTCCTGAATAGAAATGGTTCTTGCATTCCAGAACTAAGGACAAACCTAAAATAGATTTTGAAAACAGTTCATGGGAATGTTTTTGGAGCATGAAAGTAGTTCAGATGGCTTTTGATCTTGGTAAAATTTGTCAATGTGTTACTTCTATAAGGACTAGAAGTTGATCTTGCAGTTAACTTTAAATGTTTTTTTTTTTTTAATATAAAATTACAAAATTTTAGTTCTTACCTTCTTTTTAGTTTTTCCAACAATATTTTTAATATAAACTTTGTTCATAAACAGAATTATGTTCATAAATAAATATGTTGTTATTTCTACTTCTGATTAAGCTTTGCAGAATATATGTAGAGAAGGAATACGTACCCTTTTTTTTCTTGGGCAGCTACTCCCTATAGATCTGATGGTATAATTTGAATTTCAGTATACTTTCACTGATATGTTTCGGATAATATTTTTTTTTTCTTTTAAATGCTCTAGAAGTGGGGAAAGATAGTCGAATAACACAGGAAAAAAAGAAAAAGCTTTTTCAAGAATTTTATAATAGCATTTATATAAAAGTTACTCACTTTTCACCGAACGGAATGATAGTGTTCTGGATTTTTGCAAGGAGATTGTGTGGAGGTACAAACTTTAGTATTTCCTAATATAGAAAAGATACCAGATAAGAATTAAGGATTTTTAAGGAAAACATTACTATTCTTGCACTTTCCATGTTCCATAATTATGTGATAAATGTATATGGTTCATGGAAATAAAGATTTTTTGCCATCATTCTTGTTTTTGATAGAGAAGACAAATTACAAATCCTATGTCCTTCCTATGTCAGATACACAAATTTGTCTAAATGCTTTTTTTTGTAATTTTTTTCACTTTCTTTTCCAGAATAGGGACAAAATATAAGGTTATTAGATAGCCAGTACTCTAGTTTTTATATACTTCCATGATAAAATTTGTCAAATGAAATGAAACATTTTAGAATGTATTGCCTGATACATGTTTTTGTTTTTTTGTTTTTTTTTGTTTTTTTAACTAGTGAAAAAGGCCATAGATTTTAAATCTAGAGGATTTAAATTGTTTCCAGGGAAAGACAACAGCAACAAGTTTTCTATCTGTGAGTGTACTCCTTTTTCGTTACTTTTTTCTAGTGCAAGAGTGAAGTTTGTGCTGTCTGTGTTGTTTGTGTGTTTATGTATTTCTAATAGTATAACTGAAATCCATTTCAATTTTTAAATCTGTTTCTTCAATCTGCATGGTGAATTTTAAAATATGGTTCTACTCTGAAAGCTGGCTTCTTGTAAATCCGGCATCATAATATGCCATGTTTATTTTGTCAGTAATTTCTGGTTAAATTTGTAGTATTTACAAAGAAATCAGTATTTAGCCTCCCAGGTATCAGCTGAAATCTTCAGTGTGAAGGGAGGGTATGTCACATTTGACTGTGCAACCCAAACCCCATTCTCTATGCAAATATACAGCCATACATTTTTCTTCAATCAACACTCATAATGCCACTTCCTACAATTTCATTTTCTTCACTAATTTGTAGATTTTTTTGTCTTGACTATGCTTAGTGCTTTCTATTTGAATTTTAGAAAACAGAAACCAAAAGTATTCAGCATCTTAGAAGATGGAGTCCTGATAAACTGATAAGGAACAATCAGACAACTTTCTAACATAATTTAAACGGATGTGACTGTAAAGGCATTAAAGAGGGTATCTATTTTAAAAGAAGATGCCATTTTTACAGAATAAGGTTTTGGACTAGAACCACATTTTAAATATTTAAAAGTAATTGGTTAAAATAAAGATGGATTAAATGTGTAGCATGTGTCTGCTCATACTACATTTTGTTATTATTAACAGGAGAGAAGAAGACTTAACAAATATGTGTACTTATGAGGCTTCTTAATCTGGACAATTTTTTTTGTTTAAAGCATAAGTGATGGATTCAGTTTCCTGGATTTAGCATGGAAATAGGTTTCCTGAAGAAAATACATTTCAATGTATTTTTTGCTTTTAGGTTTTAAACTATCAACATGTAAATCTTGATCTTGATTTTTTTTTTAGACGGGACTTTTATTAACTAAGAAAAATGAAGCAACCTGGACTTCAGTTCATCTTTTTATAATGCAGCAACTTTTATAATGCAACTGCTTTCAACTTTTCTGTTAACTGCATCATCTAACTAGTTCTGAAAGACATTGTATTTGAAGACAATGTATTGAGACTCTTTAAAAATGTTATTTTTATATATTGACTAACAAGCAGGGCGGTTATGCAACAAGAAATATAGTAAGGTAAACCCAGTAGTGTTTATTACAAACAACATTGAGGTATCTGGCTGAATCTTCAGCCAGATCTGTTAAAATATAAATATATATATGTATATATATATATATACATATATATAAAAATATATATAATCTGTCTATAAAATCTGTTATTTTATAGTTACAAAAGAGAACAGTGGCTGACAAAAAGAATTATATATTTATAAATATAGGTATTTCACAAATCAGTAAATTTTCCATTAAATAAAAACTAATAGGGATTGTATAATATTTACAATGAAGTACCAGATATGATGTCTAGATGTGATTGTTATAAAATTAGTGATAAATTAATAGTATTTTTAATATAATTTTCAATACAAATTCTTTATATGACTTAATATTTTGTGATATTATATGTAAAGTTGAAAGCTTTGGTATCTTGTTTTATATCTTATGCTGAGTAGATTACCATCTAAGTCAAGAATAAGTGAAGGTGGAAAATTGGCTTGTGCCTTTAGTCAGTCATAATCTTCTCATACAAAGATAATTTAGATTTTATTTTATAATCCAGCACTTTGTTAGCTGATCAGTTTGGTAACTTGTCCAACTAAAGAGGCAATTTTTAATTAGAAGCATATGCATTTAGTTGTTTGTTTTATTAAAATTCCCATGTGACCTCAGTTAGATAGAAGAGGATCCTTCCAAAAAAATAACAAAAAAATTGTTAGTGGAGGTAAACATAACTGAATATCTATTTTAAATGGTATCATGTATTATCAAAGTTTTTGAAAAAAAATTGTTTTCTAGTAATTCTCATGAATATTTCTTTTCCTTATATTATTTTTCTTGAATGAACTCGTGTCTAATGTAAGATATTAATATAATTTTCCTCACTTATGAATAATTTTGCAAACATAGCCCCTGATCCTGCAAGCTCTTATGCACATGCCTAGTTTAAATACTTATGCTTATCAGATTTACCCTTGTAAGAACAGAAACACGTGTGCATAGGTATTTGCACATAGTAAAGCCATAAGCATAATATAGTTTTGATACAAGCATGTATCAACTTCATTTGGCAAGTGTTTAGATTAACAAAAGAATCATTGAGAGGATCTTCTTCAATCTGGACTAGACCTATGAGTTTTCCTGCTTCCCATTGTGTGCTCAGATCATGAAGGAATGCCCTCATTAAATATCCTCCTGTGTAGGGTATATTGAGATATATGTATATATATACGTACACATATTTGTTTAAATAGGCAGGTGTCTGTGGATCTACAGCAGGACTGTATATCAATAGACAGAAAGATCAAGCACTATGTCTGAAAAGAAAATGGGGCAAAAATCCTGAGTTTAAATTGTGTATTCCTTTTTGTCAAAGCACTTAAGCATGTAAATGATGAACAGAAATAAGAATGAATTTAAGCTTGTGCTTACATACATTCAAGATTTGTGATCAAAGCTAAGAGGCAGAATCAGTTTAATAACTTCTATGTAGAACTCTCCTTGTTCTGAATTTTTATTGTGCAATATGTTAATTGTGTCACTGCAATTATTTTACTGATACTTTTCCTTTAACATGCTCCCTCAGACTTTTCTTTATGAATATTAATACATCCATAAATTATCCTTTAAAAATCCAGTTCATGGAGTATGTTTTAAGAATGTAACATCATACTGAAGATGTCAGAAAGCAGGACAGTTTCTCAAACATCCGTTTGTAGCAGAAATTGTAGAATAGAATAGATATTGTACTGTAGAATCCTTTTTTTTTTTTTTTTTTGTTCTTAATGAATATTCCTATAGTTTTTGGAAGAAGAAAATGTAGTGTAAAATAATTTTTTGAAATGTAAAATTAGTAAGGGCAGTAAATAGAAATGGACCCACTTAGACTTTATTTTGTTTGAAGTAATTCTTTTATGTCCATAGGTATGGGGTAAAGACCCTTACACTCCCCCTCCCTTTTTTTTATTTCTTAATAGTACTCAGTATTATTATCAGGCCCACAAATAGAAGGTTCTGGCTATAGTTTTAACATATCTTTACATTGTCTGAAAAATTAGCTGGAGGTCATGCACATTTTACCCTACCTGTTCTCAGGTGCAAATCCTTTCCCTCCTATCCTCTCTGCAGTATGGAAACCCTGATCACCTGATCCCCAACTTCTTCTTTGACAATTAAAACCAAGGTTGGGGGAAAAAAAATGAATGTCATTGGCCTTCATGAAAAGCTGAAGTTTAACACAAAGCTCTTAGGAATGTAATTAAACACTACATTTTTTATTTGGAGAAGTCCATTTTACAAACTAATGTGATTACCTTAATTTTATGCAAGCTCTTTCTTAAAGGAGACTATCACTGCAAATCCATTGGTCTTTAACCTCAGAAATGAGGATACAGTGAAAAAAAATCTTCTGATTGACATAAATCTATTGGTTTCACGTCCGGTGCTGTGAAAAGAAGAAGAAAAAAAAAAAGCCTTGAAACTTGTGAAAACTTTTATTTTTACAAAATATTCTTATATTATCATTAATTTAACTAGTAACGGAAAATACCTCTCCTTTGCTAGTATTTTCTTTCAGGACAGCCACCTCCTGAGCTTCAAGAGTTAAATGCAAAATATATAGAATTACTTTTGACTGCAAATTATTTTTAGAACATACAATATTGCAAGATGGAGGAATTATTGGAAAGTACAGAATGCACTGGAAAAAAAGAATAGGAAGTTGAATATGCAGAGGACTGGATTTTTATATATAGAAATTTCTGCAAAATGATACTGGTTTGAATACTGATAACAGACTTTTATTCATACAGGCAAACAGGCATTTGAATTTTGGGGATATCTCTAGATCACCATATTTTGCGGGCATCTGCTTTTTTTTATCCATACTGATTAAGAACAAATCTCTCAGAATGAGTGTATCTATTCAAGTTTTATTATAATTCAAAAATGAAAGGTCATCTCTTAGATTATGCTCCGAGTAATATCTTTTGACCCTTTAACTTGGTGAATATTCCTTTAAATATGAATATTTGTAAAGAAATAACATTTTTGTGTGGGTTCAATAATATTACAAGCAAAGAAAATAGATGATTAATACACCTTATTAAAACATAGTGTTATTTGTTGAAAGCATAAAGAAATAGTGTTTTACTTATTGCAGAGAAGAAAATATATATATAGAAACTAGAGATTATATGAAAAATGCTATTCTACAGAAAATCTGTTTTAAATGACCAAAACTTTACATAGTGTACATTTTCTTATTTGTTAATTGTTTAAATTTGCATTTCCTAAAAATAGTATTACTTTCTTTTTTGTTTTGTTTTGTTTTGCAGTAAATGAGGGAGGTATTAAACAGGCGTCCAACTTGTGTCCAGATCCTGGAGAACCAGAAAATGGAAAACGGATAGGCTCAGATTTTAGGTAATACACAAACCTTACCATTATATGATTTTTTGTATTATTAACTTGCCAAAACCATTTGGAAAATGTGTATGTTAAATATCTATTGCTGTTGTGGAGTTACTCTTGCATACCTGAACTTGTCAGTACTAACTGAAATGTAATTCTGTGTAAAATTGCATAGTAGAGTATAAAAAGAAGGTAAAATATCTATTTTAGTTGAAAGAGAACATATATACGTGATACTCTTTAAAACAACTTTCTTTTATAAATGCTATCTTGGATCTACAAATATTGAGCGTACATGTGGAACTCGGGATTTTTGTGAAGGACACCATGGGACAGTAAAAAGAAAAATATGAAGAATAAGATGCGACACAAAAAGAAGAAAAAGAATACCTAATATTATATATTTGATGCATATAAAATTTTTTGATTAATTTTACATTATAAGAATAAATCTTAAATTAAGCACTAACTTTATGTAACCTGCTATAATCTGACTTTATCATCATAATTTACAAATCAGTTCAAGACAGCTAATTCAGAAAAAAAAAGGAAGAAATAAATAATAAATAGGAGGCAAAATTACTACTATTTTTAGATTAATTGATTTTACTATATACAATCTTGTTTTGAAGGACAAACTTTTTTATTACATGCAATTTTGCTATATGACACAACAGACTTCCTAACATTTGAAGATAACAAATATTAGAATAATATTCTGAGTCAAGGACAGATATTTTACAAAATTCTATTATTTCTTGTTTTATATAAAATTTGTTGGCACTTTCTTTNGACTTCCTAACATTTGAAGATAACAAATATTAGAATAATATTCTGAGTCAAGGACAGATATTTTACAAAATTCTATTATTTCTTGTTTTATATAAAATTTGTTGGCACTTTCTGTTTTTTTTTTTTTTTCTCCTTGTAATCGGGCTTTAAAATGGCATCTAGAATAACTGTGCTAGCCATCAATGAGTTATTATAATCACTCTTTTGTTCTACTTTTGAGAAAAGAAAGACATTCAGAGAAAGCTTTAGAATCATTCTATGTTGAATGCCATTTTTAATGGAAACCTGATAAAACTAATTTCCTTAATATTTTCAGGAAAATCATAATAAATTAACTAATTGTTTAACTATCATGATTTTTAGAATTATTACACAGGTCCCTTTCATATTTTAAACTTTGATATGCGGCTGTCTTGGTAGGGTAAGCTTTTGACAGGCAATCTAGAAGTCTTTTTCTAGTTCTTCAAAGTTACAATTAAAAGATCTGCTTGCAATAAGGATCTAGTTAGACTTTTGTAAAGGTCACTACCTCAAAGGACAGATGATGATCATCATGCCTTCTCTCTTCTTTCCTTTCTCTTTAGTTGAAACTGTTTGGAGAACTAACTTCATTTCTCATTTTTACACTGTGGTGATGTATCTGCCAAAATTTCTACATATTTTGAAAGGAATTTGTGAGAAAAGGAAAGGAGAAATGATTCACATTCACAACAATAACATGCAATCTTTCAAAATCAAAATATTTTCTTTTTAATTGCTTTCTGGAATATTTGTCATTGGCTAATTAAACTTGGTGATTTTTTTAAATTAATCACATTATCTGTGAGGGAGGATCAACACTATTGAATGTGCTGCTTCATATTTATGCATATAACATTAAGATCGATCTAATCCCATCATAATACAAAAGAGTAAATACTTATTTCAACTGCATTTTTCCCCAAAAAATTAGCTACACGTACATAAACCACGTTAAGGAGGAAAAAAAGTGCAAATGAAATGCTGTTTCTTTTTTCTGTTTCTTTTTTTCCCTTTTTTTTTTTCTTTTTTGAAGAAAAGAAAGCAAATAACCTTTCTTTGCTCAAAATTAAGTAAACAGAATAGGTAATTATGATACTGTTAGCCACATAGTTTTGTTTTGTTTCGTTTTTTGTTTTTTTTCTCTCCTTCTTGGGGACAGGAAATGAAGATAATTATAAGAATAATAAGAAGTAATACTGAACCGACTCTAGGAACTCTGAAATCCTATTGCATTTAATGGCAGACTTGATGCTTCCTGTTTTCTATACCAGAATAGGATGATGAGCAGCAATATTTTCTGAAAGCACAAGTTTCTCACTCACTTCACTGTTAGCTCAAATCTATTCTCAGAAGTCACCCTGGAACTAGTTCAATTCATCCAGAAGTCTGAATTTACACAGCTTAGTTTCTTCAAAGATAACAAGAGTATGTTCTGGATAATCTCTGAACAAATCCCATCTAGTACAACATATCCTTACTAGCCTTGTCTATTCTAAATAAAACTTTTAGAAATGACGCATAAAGGACCACTGTGTTAGTTTCCTTTCAGGAAACGGAGTCTTTCTACTGTTTCATGGAATTTCTTTTTTTATAATGTAAAATACTTAACTTGTAAAGAGCAGGAACACATAGACAGGCATACATATACATAATTTCTAGCTACTTTATTGACCAGCCTTGAAGATCAGTTGCTCCTTTGGTTGTATTCATCATAGACATATTAGAAATAGATAAAATGTTTTTTTTCTATGGAGGGTTTGTTAGAGATCTCATGAATGTGAACATTGAGAGAGTGGGAAGGCTGAATGATAAAAATATAATGTTGTTTATCTCGAGCTGAACACTGGATAATAAAAATAGAGGTCTTTCTTACAGGGAACAAAAACAAAAAAATCAGCAAAAGTCTGTTTGAGTTAACCTGGTTTCAGTCCTTCTTATATCCATACTCCCTGTTTGTCTCTTCTTACATTTATAAAGTGGGAACACTTTTAACTCTTTAGAAAATAAATAGAAAATAACATTTCTATTGTCAAATGTAGCCAAAAGTCAAAGTAACTTTTCTACTGATTATGGACAAATCATGTAGCGATGCACTGTAAACATTCAGTAAATACAAGTAAATCAGCGTAAAAACTGGTATGCAGGTTGCAGGTGCTCTGATATGAAATGTAGGTGACTCACTAGTCAAGATTATGCTGTCAAAAGAATCTGTTGAAACCCATTCTCAGAATCAGAGTAGTGACTCAAACTTCAGTATCTCACCATTTAGATCAATGATGCGCTGCCCTCTTAAAAAAGATTTAATCACTGTTTAATACTTGTTTTCTCTTTAGTTAAAATTGTTCTTTATATTCCTTATTATATTCCTTAATTATATTATATTATATTATATTATATTATATTATATTATATTATGTTATATTATATTATATTATATTATATTATGTTATATTCCTTAATTATGAAGTTAGTAAAACTTTAGATACAATATTCTTATATAGAGTATGTCAATAGTAACATCAATTTAATTATTGGCTTTCTATTTTTACCATCATTCTATGATTATGTTGGTATAATTAATATATTCATCTATTAATATAGCAAAAAATACAATCACTGCATTCATTTTGTGTGTTCATACAAGTGAATAAAAAGTCCCACTGGATCCAAAGCAATGCTTTCTATTTAATCTTCTTTGAATATTTGCAAGGGTTTCATCTGGGTGAAGATTTCATGGTCCACTACGACTACAAACTAAAAATGGAATCTCTGAATCTGATGTACAAATGATATGCAAACTGTAACTAAAACATGAGAGAAAGTGATATTTGGTACAAGCTTTTCTCTAGCAATACGCTAACAGAGCCTACAATAAAATGCTGAGACTGGGCCAAGGACTGCAGCTGAAGAGCGGTACTTCAGACTTCTGTAGCTGAAGTGTTTCAGATATTTGCAGTAGTAGCTGTCACTGTCCAAACTGTAGGAGAGTCTGCTCTGTATTCAAATTCAGATTAAGATAACTCTTGTATACACCCACACGCACTCAAAATATTTTAAGTGTCATCTACATTCAATAGAACCTGTCCCTAATTATAATGTATTCACAACAATCTTTAGCAGCATGTACGCAGGGCTAGATGGTAATGAAAACCAACCCACCATGTACTTTAAAAATGAGATGGTGTTTTTGGAAATGCCAGAAAAAAATAGCATTCATCATTCATTGGTATTTATTTCATAAATTCTCCCCAGTCCTATTTTTGAAGACTATTATTGCTTATACTTTGTAGTGCTTGCAAATATATTCACAAATATATTTCATTACTCTTTTATTTTTTGAGAATTTGGGGGGTATTTCCAGCTTTTGGTTTGTCAAGTATCACATATACACATATCTTTGAATCTATAGTGCTGAATTATATTCAATAATGATTTGGAATCTCTGAAATAATGGTGGTAAAAAATGTAGAAATGTGTTAATATGCATGTAAACATTTATGCATGTATACACAAACTCAGTGAAAATCATACTTTGTCCTACAAATCTATTTAGATCTGTCCTACAGATATAAATTTGGAGATAGAGTTGCCTTTAGACAGGTGACATGTATTTTTTTAAGCTATGAATACCCTATCATAGTGTTTTGTAGATGTGAAATCTTCATATAGTTTCAAAAAAAATCAAACAGGATGAGTGAATCACAGAAAAGATAGTCAGAAAGGAGCTCAAGAGGTCACTTACTTCAGCCTCTTGCCTCAAGCAGGACTAATACCAATGGTGGATCAGTCAGCTATGACTTTTTTCAGACAATTCTTGAAAACTCCTGAGGATGGAGATTTCACATGGAGTTTTGCCCTGCCCTCCTGGGAAGAAGTTTCTCCTAATGGATTCTCCTAAATCTGTATCTCCTAAGCTTACCCTTGTTGTATTACCTGACACATTAAGAAAAGTTTGACTTCATCATGTTTGTAACTACCCTTAGAGAAGTCAGGCTCTGCTATTAGCCTTCTCTTTGTCAGATAGATTAGACTAACTCCCTCAACCTCCCAGGCAGATCTCTACAAGATCTGACTATCTCGAAAACCTCATCTGAATTTCTTTTTATCAATACACTCAATATCTAAGTACTTTTCCATGTTCGGTATCAGTCATAAATTTGTTGAGGGTTCACTTTGTTCAACCACTGAGACTGCGTATGAAGATACGGGACAGCATAAGCCCACTTATGCTGATGGACCTCTTGATGGACCTCATAGGGTTCCACTTGTTTCTGGTCACCAAGAATGAAAACACTGAGCCCTACTCTTTGACCACAACTGGCAGTTCTACTTTCAGTCCACCAAATGGTTACAAAGGCAAGTACTATTGTGTCTACTGCTTTTACTTGCTTGCTACATTTACTGCTTATCCATGTGGACAGTAATTTTTTCATAGAAGACAATCAGGTAGGTAAAACATGATTTCTCTTTCATAAATCTTTGTTAAGTGCTCCAAATTTCCTGATTGTCCTTTCTTAGAGAAAATGTTCTTTACAGGGATTGTAATTAGTTTTCTAGATTCTCTTCCTTTAATTTCTTAAGGATTAATGTGATGATAGTCTTTTATTGTGGTCAGCAGGAAGTTCCCCAATCACCATATTTCAAAGAAACCAGCCTTGCATAGCATCAGTTTGATTTTTCAAGATCCTTTGGTGAAACCCATCTGGCTACACGGATTTGAATACATCTATCTGCTCTTAACTGTTGTCTCTTGCTGTTGTGTCTGAAGGGTAATGCAGAAAAGGCCTTTTCCATGTTGAATTGAACACTCACTAGGTTGCCTCATTAATAGACCCACTTGTGCATGAACTTTCTTTTGTGGGTAAGATACTCTAGAATCTCTCCTTTTCCTAAATGAGACTTACGAGTCTTAACTCTAGCTGGTCGTAAGCCTAGCAAGTTTACCTCATGATTCCTGGCTTAAAAACAAAACAAACAAACAAAACAAAACAAAACAAAACAAAACACAACAACAACAAAAGGAAATGAGAGGTAGAGAGGGCTACTGTATAGCTTCAGCTCTGGAAGTACCCGAGACATAAAGGCTTTGAATATGGAAAGATAAGAAAATGAATATTCATATGCTTGTCCTATTCTAATGCTTCAGTCCTCTGAGAATAAACAAAACAGATATAGTCTACATACCTACACACTATTTTAAGGGGATTATTGATTAACTGTTTTGGATCAAATGTAAGGGGATAAAATGGCCCTTAACTGTTCCTATAATTCATTGATTTCTTTGCTCCTAGAGTCTCTTTGCTCACAGAATTCATTTTGGACTAATCACTCAGCTTTCTCTGAAATAAGAGGTCTCCAAAAATTAGTTTACATGATCTGATTTTAACTTTTTTTCCACACTTTCAGTTCTCTAAAACTATTCCAACTATTCTGATCACATATCTGATATATTCTGATGAAATACTTCTGAACATAAAATAGGTGCCATTAGACACTGCTCAAATTATTTTAAATTTAATTGAAAAGCAAAACAAACAGAAACACAGAAATTGTTGCTGTGTCTTTAGGGTCACAAGGGTATCAAACCAGATGTGGGTAAGACATACGACGGTGTGAGTGAGTGAAGTCTAAATAATGTAAATGTAAGCCTATCTATATGATTCTCTCTTAAAACTAATAATTACTTCCTGAATAATATACCTTCCTTTTTATGTAATCCCCATGTTCTCTTTGAAACTGCACATATCACCTAGCACACTGGGAATACCCAGTTGATACCCAAGTTTGAGAGCACAAGAGGTTCTAACCTTTCAAACTTGGGTATCAATCTTTCCTCAATAAAAGATTTTGAACAGAATTATTGTACATTCTGGATGAATGATATTAGAGAAAAAAAATCTCAAAAGAAACAACTAACAACAAAAACTTCTACTAGGCAGATTTGAAAGAGTGTAGAGGTGGATAATTCTGGGAAAACATTCATACATGTGGATTTTGCCTAGGCTTCTAACTTTGGGAGATGAATTTTCCTAATGAGCTCAGACTAGTCACTGCCCTGTCTGATGGCTGCCATTCTCACACTGACAATTCTGAAGAATTATACAAGGAACCTAGATTCCCTATAGGATTATTTCATTTTAGTATTTTTTTCTTTGTCCTTTCAGACAGAAATTGTTTAATTTTTGATAGCTTTATCTTTTAAAGCTGATCTGACATAGGAACCAGTGGGTTTATATGTATATATACATATATGTATGTATGTATGTATATCTCCAGCTGATGTTTTAGCACTGCCCTCACTACATTTGGCATATACATGCAGGTTTTAGAAAATTTCCAATCTAGTCACATTTACAAGTCATATATATATTTACAGTCACAGTTCACTACAGTTAAGTAGGAACTTTTTTGGAGTAGTTTACAAAATTACTGTCATCTTCCAATCCCGGAAAATCCTCCTTTTCTAAGCTATGTCTTTAGGACAGTATATCATCGTTCATGTCTTCTTCATGTTTCTATATACCACTCCTCAAGTTTGAACCACTAGTCCTTTTTCAAACATAGAAATAAAATTTCAAACAGCAATAAGAAAACTGCTCCAGCTCACTTAAATTTAAGTCTTCTTCTTTATAGTATCAGTAATCTTTAATACATTTCATCTTCTTATTTCCTTGATGGATATATTTGAATAGGTTAGTTAGCAAAAGTTGATCTTTAGATTGTGCTTTCAGTCTTTCTAATTGTTTTGTCATTTGAACTGAAATAGAAATTACTATTACAGCCCTTGTGTAAGAGAATAAGAAAATGGACTCATTCTTTACAAATCAAACTTTACAGAGACAAACATATTTTAATATGTTTTGCCAGTGAGATTTTTATACCATGTACCATCAAACTCAGATTTGAAGATAACAGCCAAATCAGCAAAGCAATATCCTCAGATCTCTCTCAACCTCTTTTACATCTCTGAAACTATCACTTCTTAAAATAAATAATAATTATTTTTAACATGAATAATGTAGTTATTGATAATGTAGTAGTAATGTAATGAAGTAGTAATGAAGTTAATGTAATTACATGAATAATTATACTAATGTGGGAGCTTTGCTTATGGAGATTTACAAAACATCCTCCTTCATTTCTTTGGAAATAGATACCAGAGGCTGTAAAATGTGGTAGCTGTCTATGGCATGGACTGAAGGATAGTCAGATATTTCTGTGATTTATAGGGTCACACAGAAAACATAAGCTAGAGCACATAATATGTGCAGGAGCAACTCCATATTGAATATTAGAATACTGTGCTACATGCACAGTGTACCAGAGTCTTTAATGCTACATTGAAGGTGGCACTGGGGAAAGTATGACTTACACACACAAAAAAATATATAATGCTTCTGTCAAATTTCATTTCAAATTTGTAATACTAGACTATAAAGCTTCAAGGGTGCTATAAGGGCAATACAAGTGAAGAAGGTTCACTAAATCCCACTTACAAAATATTCTTCATTGCAAAATGCACTATCACTATACAGCAGATTGTCCAAATATTACTTTTCATTTTATTTGACTGTTTTCCAGAACACCTTCTTCTTGACTGTAGGAGAAAAGACAGTTTTTTTCCAAATGCCATTCATTTTTGGCACAAGCATGAGATAATATACTAAAATCTACAGCTACATGATTCCATTTTATCAGTTGCACATGATAAATTGGATAAAAAATAGCACTACTCTTTAATTCAAATGCATAGTAACAGTCATTTAACATCTCATAAAGTAAAAAAGTCCTCTCGATACGATAGGTTATGCATAGTCATACTTTTTAAAAACTTTATTTACGACTTTGATGGACAAGCTAAGAAGAAAGAGGAGAAGAGAGGGGAGGGGAGGGGAGGGGAGGGGAGGGGAGGAGAGG
>VWPW01003426.1:0-85176 GCA_013389825.1 Crypturellus undulatus | reverse complement strand
GAGGAGAGGAGAGGAGAGGAGAGGAGAGGGAGGGAAAGGGGGAGGGAAAGGGGGAGGGAAAGGGGGAGGGGAGGAGAGACTATAGAGTGTAAGATACTGATCTCAGACTGATGCTGGATATATTGATTATTTTCAACTGTAATCAAGAGATAGAACAATAATGATTTTTAGCTATCAGAAAAAAAATAGTAATAATAACAACAAAAACAAACAAACAAACAAAAACCTCCCCTCAAAAATACCAACCAACCAAAACAAACTTTTCTAGGCTTTTCTTCTGGTTTTGTTCTGTGACAATTTTGCATCAACAAATAGTTGCTCTGTGTGAAAAAGTATGAAAACTTTTGAAGCCAGTCTTGTCACTTCATAAATAATCACAGTCAAATACCTAGAAAGTTCTTTTCAGAACTCTTTTATTCTCCTCCATTATTTGAGAAACACTTTCCTTTTAAAGAAACAAATGTTCATATTCACTTCAGAGCTTCCATTCTCAAATAATTGTTACCCTCAAAACCCTGCTACTGGCAAGAGGAAATCCACCAAATATATGGAGCCAAGAATTCAATAATTAAAATCTTAATGTTGAACTTACTAATTAGAATCAGTTAATGATAGTCCTGTTACAGTAATACTAACACCCCCAAGTCCAAACTAGTACAGAAAAGCCATGTTAATAACACTCCAAAAAGTATTTTGTAAGAAACATTGCAAATGTTTTACAAGAAGCATTATGAACCCTTATTTTTCTGATGTCGTCCTCCCCATTCCAATGTCTTTTTGGGTCATATGATCAAGAGCACCAGTCTTCCTCAAGGAGAAATAATAGTGAGAAACTTCTGCAGCAAGTTGTTTGTGTCCTGAGCACTTCACTGGGAGAAATATAATGCTCATATGAAGAAGAAGAAATCCCTTTCTTCTTCAGTCTTGTGGTTCACTAGCAGCTCTTCTTCTATTTTCACACAATTTTCATGACGATTTTCACATATCTCTTTCTCATTGCTTCCTAGCCTCATTGTGTCAGACTTCTGTCATATATAATAATCAGAGGTAAGACTAAGACTGTTCAGAAAATAGTCACTTTACCACCAAACTATTGTTAAAAGAAGCTAAATCAGCTCTAGGAAAGGAAGCCCACATAGGTGCTGAGACCCTGCACTGTCAGCTCGATACATAGCCCAAGGCCTTTTCCTACTAGAAGCAAAAAATTGCATTTACTGGGATGCAAGTTTATATTGTTTCTCAAAACTGCGGTACCTAAAAGGATGGGAAAACTAATGGATTTTTTTTTTCATTTCATTCATTGTTTGATTTTAGCTTGGGAGCAACAGTACAGTTTTCCTGTGATGAAGATTACGTGCTACAAGGTTCAAAAAGTATCACCTGCCAGAGGATAGCTGAAGTTTTTGCTGCGTGGAGTGACCATAGACCTGTGTGTAAAGGTAAAAAAGAATTCTTACACTTTTAGTGATTTATTTGTTTCATATCTATCTATCTAATGGAAGCTAATGTTATTAATGTTATTAATGTTTTGTAAATACATGATGTTTAACCTTTATATCCTCTTTCATAATGAGTGACACTACCATAAACTGTTTTCTTTAATATGATTTTTTTCTGTATTTTAATATGCTATAATTGGGTCTTTAAGTGAAAAGTTGATGAAAACCTATCTCATGGTCAATATTAAATCTCCCCATTTGATTACCATTTGATAAAGGACAGATACCAGAAGAGTAGTCATTCAGGTCACAATAAGTATTACATATTTGTTAAGTAAATGTGAAATGTTGCAGTTTGAAAGCCGTAACCCAAGGTGGGTGGGGGAAGGAGATATCAAATCAGTATTGGATTCATGAACAGTCTGTGGACCATAGGTCCAATCACCTTCCTAGGAGCGAATCGAGTTCCCAAATAATATAAGCTTGACTCTGGTAGTATCAGAGTAAACTCTTCTCTTACAGATGCAAAAGAATTGTTTGTTCTGTTGGAGGTGGGAGGAGAGGGGGAGTTCTTGTCCTGTCCACTTGAAGGAGGAGATTCAGTTGCTCTACGTTCCAGGATTTCAACCAATTTTATGATACAACTAGTGGATTTCCCCTGTGCGAGGCGCTCCTAAAGCTAATGCTTGTCGCCATAAATCATTGCGCAAAGGGCTATTAATTTGATTTACTGATGCTGGCAGACCCTGAAAGGGTTCCAGTTTATGTTTTGGGTGTGGTCGACCCTCTGATTTTCTTGTGTGAAATACCTTCCTACCTCTCCCCAATTCTTCTGACAAGGCTCAAGGTCCAACCATACCATCTCTCATCCATAACTCACCATGTCATGTAACAGATCTGCCCAAGTAGCGATGTGTACAGCAGGGGCGTAAAGGTTTTGATCATTATGCTCTCGGGTCCTAATGACCCTTTCCTTCAAATTTTGCATATATATCTTTTCCGTGTTGGGTAGACCCTTAATAAGGGGCCTTAGATGGACAGGGTCTACTGAAGCCATTAACGGAACATCAAAACATCCTCGGTCATACATTGCCTGAATACAAGCAGCTTTCTGCATTGCCTCTGATAAGCCAGACAATCCTCTAACTTTGATTACTAGTGGCTCCCCTCTTTCTCTGGGGTCTATTCCCCCTGCCCAGTAAGCAACTTGAGCAGTAATAGATTGATTATTATCTGGGAACCCTCCATCTAGAAACACTCCTGGTCCCCAGAAGCTTAAAGATTCTTCTCTGTTTAACAGTATTCTATTACCACCTGAAAGAGTAACTCTCCACAAATATTTGGTTTTGGTTTCCCCAGGCTTTCTTGAAAATTTAGTCTGCAGTTCTCCTAATTCTGAGCCTGAATAAGGAGTAGTCCGAATTGTGGTGCAGGGATTCTGACCTTGGGGTCCTTCAGATGTTTCGGTCTTTATGAGTGGCCGAACAGCCACTGGTTCTGAGGATTCTTCTTCTATCTCTTTATCTGAATCTCCCCATATGTCCACAGACCAATTGTCAGCCTCAGTGTCAGTAATTAAATTCCTGATTTGCCACATATTAGCGGGCTGGGGTGCCTGTGTCAGCATTGTTTCAATTCGCTGTTCCAGTAATTGGGTACCTCTCTCTTCCTTCTCTAATTCATACCACAAGGGTTGAATTTCTGAATTTTTACTTTGATAATCTAATTTCAGTTTTTCACTTATTTTATAGTCCTTCTGCACTTGAATTATGCAACCACCCAGAATGGCGCAAACAACACTATTGGCTTCGCGGTCCTTAAACTTAGCATGGAATTCCTCCATTCTTTGCAAAATCTTTTCAGGATCTGACCAATTATCTCTGGCCCAATCTCCCCTATCTTCTGAGGTGCCACATTTCTGTTTCCGTAAGAATTCCTTTATCGACATCCTGCCAACTATGCCAATTTTGTGAAAGGTTGCAGTTTAAAAGTCATAGTGGTGGTGGGGGGCAGATGGAAGGTGATATCAAATCAGTATTGGATTCACAAACAATCTGTGGACTGTATGTCCAATTGTCTTCCTAGGAGCAAATTGAGTTCCTAAATAGTGTGATCAGTTATAAGCTTGACTCTGGCACTATCGGATTCACAAACAGTCTGTGGACTGTAGGTCCGATCGCCTCCCCAAGCAAGTAGTCGAATTCACAAACAGCTTGATCTATTCAAATGCAACACTTACAAAGCAGGTTTCAGATGTCAGTACAGGAAATTCTCTACTACAGTGTGGGGTTTTTAGCTAGATCTGATGTAAAAATGTGCAATCATCACTCACCCCAGAAGATACGAGAGGGCTGTTAGTCTCGAGTCTCCTCAGGCGGCATCCCAACCCGAGGGAAGGAAAGGGGGATCAGTTTGTCAGCTGACCCGGGAGTTACAATGGATTCTTCCTTCCTCCTCCTTAGTCTCCTCAGGCAGTGTCCTGACCTAAGGGAACAAAACAGGGATCAGCCCATCGATTGACCCAAAAGTTGCAATGGTTTCTTCCCCTCTTCTTCTCATCCTTAGTTCACCTTTTATACTTTACATTCAGGTGGAGCTTGAGTGCTATAGTCATACATAATATTGTTATTGATTGGTGAAAAAGTTTTTCACTTTCATTTGAAGGTACAGTCAATTGAAATTCTAGAGCGCATGCTCAGTGAGGAGTGGTCATACCTCAGAGGCAGGTAACTTTGGGGATGGAGGTGTGTTTTGACATTATGAGATTATAATGAGCAAAGTTCAAGCAAAGTTCATCCGAAAGGAGTGATTTGCCACCCTTGCTGGCTCAGCACTGGATATCTTATCATATATCTCCCATTGGGCAGCTACTATGTGGCTTATCAGCGGCCCAGCACAGGGAGTGCAACAGAGTTTGGCCGCAGTGTCTTCACTCCGCTGCAGCCTCCATTACTCCCCTTTGCAGCTGCGAGGAGGGCAGATTGTGCTGCCCAGGGAACTGTGGAGGAGCAGAGTCTGTGGGTACCAGCCATCCTGGAAGTGGCAACTGTGTATCACCTCAAGCAAGCTGCTATAATGCCAAAGCTTCTGTGAGGCCCTATTTTTTCTCTAAGTTTCTCCTTTTTCAGGCAATTCTTCCACAGTAAATTAGAAAGATTTGTACGTAGGATTGATGAGGTTATTGAAGAGTACATTTTTCTTCACAGAGAATACTTGAGTGTGGGATACTTACTAGTCAGATATTTACTTTGTAAACTGTGGTTATAGATACTTACAGATACTTAGAGTTCCAAAGAGAACATTTTCAGCAGTAAAAGAGACAGAATGCTTGAGTATGATATCCAGCTGGTGTATGGTAGAAACTCATAAGAACTGGAAAATTATACGGCTAATGAATATCAGGACAGTCAAAATGGAAAAATGGTGGAGATGTTCAGGTACTACTGAGATGGTCATACAATAAGACACAGAAATCCCAACTAAGTCTTAAACTGCATTGATAAAGATAAGTGATCTAAGTAGTGAGCTGAGAAGACTTCCACATTTAGAGATCACAAAATAGATCTTATGATCTTTTGAACCACAAGGTAACTCAGAAAAAATTCCATATTCAGATAAAATAGAGTTAAGATCCTTTGCAATTTAATGGTGAAACAATATATTTTGACATTCTTTAAACAAACACAGAATGAATTATTCCTATGGGGACAGAAAGCAACTTAGTAAATTGTGAATTCTTCAGTAACTGCAAATTCAAAACCAATATTGTACAGAGTGTAACTAGGTCAGATCATTAAAATATTTGTAATAGCATGTATTTATAATAGCATGTATGAACACAAAATGTCAATATGTGATACTAGATGTGAATAGACAGGAAGCTAAAGAGTGAATAGCAAATCATTCTTAATATTAAGAATAAAACCAAGATAAGATTTTAGCCCCATTTTTCAGGAGAGAGGAAGCACAAACAAAGAGATTCATCTACTTATGCTCACATACTTCATAGAAGAAGTTAATTCCTCCTAGAAAAGCAGAAGACCAGTGTTAAGAAAGTTATTAGGAATTAATACAATGCCATATGATAAAAAAAAAAAAAAAAAAGACATCTGGTATATATAACACAATTTGTCAAACATGAAATGCTTAAAGTGTCATTAGTTATATTAAAATTACTGATTTAAGCACTTTTGATGGGCTATAATTTTGTTCTTTTGATTAACAAGAAGTTTTAATTAGACTCTTAAACATACCAAAGATTCTAATTCTTTTTCTAAATCTCTAAATTCTTTTTCTAGACTTATAATAATGTCTTCTGTTAATTTCTTGCACAGAGCATACAATAAATATTTAGGGATTTTTGCCTAAGTAATATAAGTATCACATAGTTGAAGACGCCCGTCGCTGGCCGTCCCAGCGAGGCGTCCGCGGGCTGCGTGATCTTTTTCCGTCCTCAGCACTGTGGCGCCGGATTCCCTTTCCACCCCCAAGAGGCGAGGCTCCCTCTTGTAGCTCTCGGAGGAGTAGCTGCGAGGGGGCTGCAGCTACTGATGATCTCCTTCCTGATCCTCAGCTTCTAGGGTTCCGCGATAGGTGGGTACCCGTAGGGTGCGTACCCCCGACGCCCACAGTAACACACTCGATACGAGCTCCGGTCGACGCCAATTTATTCAGGAAGTAACACAAACTTTTATAACTTTAGGAGAGGGAGTAGAAAAGGGAGGGAACAGGGAGGAGCGAGGGCATGATAGGTGCTATGCTAATGTGGGGGTCTCTCCGGACTGGTCAAACCCTGTTGATGGGCGGACAGTCCTCCAGGGCAGACTGCTCCTGGCCCCCACCACCGGGATTCTAGCAGCTTCTAGAAAGACCTAGGCACTGCTCGATCAGGGGTCACCGGGACCACCCCCGTACAAGCTCCCCGTCCGCATGCCCCATTACATGGTAGCTCTACTCCCCGTTTTTGACTCCCAACACATAGTAGCATGGAAAAAACATCTGAAGAAATATCATGAGTTTGTTCATTGAATTTGGATATTTGTCTACACAGCATTTGGGCAAACAAATCAGGTAATCATGTATAAATCTTATTTTATGCAGGAAACCAATTTTGTCTTCTGATCTGATGCAACTAGGTAGATTATCAGGTTGCAAGACATAGCAGATACTTCTATTATTCTTTAAAATGCCACTAAAAGTGGCATTTTGTGTGTGTCTTTTTGTGTGTGTGTGTGTTTTGTTGTTGTTTCCTCCTTGAAAAATATAGCCTACAATTCATTTGCTTATGTAAATTTTATTGTGGACACATCAAAAATCCTTTTGAAAAATATACTTTCAAAAGTGGCTTGTGAATATCAAGAATTAGTTATATTAACGTACTGTAATTGTGCTGAGTTCTAAGTGGGAAGTTTACCATTCCATTAGATGTGTTTGATTTGACAACATAAATCCTCATGACTTCAGAGCCCTCCTCAGAGGGCATGTGAGTGTCTGACTATAAATGTCTGACAAAAATGAAAGATTAAATCTCTTTAGGACTTACATAATACCAGCCAAAACTGGCATAGGATCATATTCATGAAAGTGAAAATTGGAATGAATCTGAAGCATTTCTGCAGGAGAAACAAAATAGGACTCTGAGAAGTAAAACTGATACATCACTTATAAAACATAAGCAAATGATGTATATTATGTCTCTCCTTTGGACCTTAAGAGCAGTTACAGAAGAACTGATTTAGGATTTCTGATTTCTGGACCCTTTGACTTTTAGAAAAGACTATGGGAAATTACAAACTTATATTAGACATCTTGACTAAACTGAATTACAGTCATATTGCCTCTTTGTTTTACCCTGGGTAGCTCTGGGTTTCCTTAACTTAAATAACCTCAATAATTAGGACTTGTGAGGTATCAGCATGTTGCAGCACGTTGTTTGTACAAGGCAATAGAACAGACAAGTTTCTCCCATGCTCCCTGAAAAAGGGAAGGAAAGTGCTGAGAAGATGCCAGGAGAACCTTTGAATAAACATTCAAGTCATATTGAGTTATAGCAGAAGCCTGTTGAAAGAAAGAAAGAAAGAAAGAAAGAAAGAAAGAAAGAAAGAAAGAAAGAAAGAAAGAAAGAAAGAAAGAAAGAAAGAAAGAAAGAAATCTGCAATACTTAGTTATTTCCTATCCCAATAAATGCTTAATATGCTTGTATAAACATGACTGGTTACATTGACTTTTCTGTAAATTCCTTCGAGAAGTAAAGTCTAAATACTTCAGACCTGAGACTCTACTTATTTATTTTCCATGGGATTCCTTGATGCCCTGCATGGCAAGGCCATTATTGTAAAGTCAATTGCTTAGCAGAGACAATTATCTACTTTATGAAACTATTTGCCAGTTGATAAATCTCTTCCTACCATTTACATTTCAGGAAACGAAACAGATAGAACTATTCATGGTTGGCTGATTTGCCTTCTTATTTTCACGCCTGTCACTCCTGCTTTCTGCTTGCTTATTTCTCAGCCACTGTGTAACATTCATGAATGCTGCCCTTTGTAAGTGTGCTGGCAAGTCAGCAACAAGTTCTACAAGGGAAGTACTATAGGAAAGCTCATAAAATCTGTAGAATGAAAATATGCTTTTTAATTAATTATGTTCATCAAAGAAAACTAACGTAGAAGTATCTTTTTATGGTTTTAATCATGATTATCTAATTAACAAAGTAAGTTTGGTTTAATAGTATAAAAAGAGACGAAAGATATTATGCATTTCAACAGGATTCCCACAATTTTAGAATGCACTTTCATTTTGGTATTTTTGGTATAATTTTGAAAGACCCACCTTTGCCACAATTCACCTCAGAAATGTCCAGATGCACCTGGACCTGTTGAGTATGATGCTGAGTAACAATGTATACATGCATATACAGATAGCCATGTGTACACATCATAGATAAATAGGGTTGAATATTATACTAAAAAGTCAGAATCACAGAATCATTACCTCAATTTCCAAAATGTCTACGTATTCTTTATTTCCAAGGAAGTGTCCAAGCACTTGTGAAAAATGTTGGAGTTTGAAAGCCGTAGTGGTGGTGAGGGCAGGGGGGAAGGAGATACCAAATCACTATCGAATTCACAGCCTGAGGACTGTAGGTCCAATCGCCTTCCTAGGAGCGAATCGAGTTCCCAAATAGTATGATCAACTATAAGCTCGACTCTGACAGTATCAGATTCACAAACAGTCTGAGGACCGTAGGTCTGATCGCTTGCCCCCCCCAAAACTAGTAGTCGAGTTCATAAACAGCATGGTTTATTCAAATGCAACATTTACAAAGCAGGTTTCGGATGTTAGTATAGGAAATTCTCTACTACAGCGTGGGGTTTTAGCTAGCTCTGATGTACAAATGTGCAATCATCACTCACCACACAAAATGGGAGAGTCTCCAGTCTCCTCAGGCAGCGTCCTCACCCGAGGGGAGGAAAGGGGGATCAGCCCGTCGTCTGACCCAGGATTTACGATGGAATCTTCTCCTCCCACACTTCTCATCCTTAGTTCAACTTTTATACTTTTCTTTACATTCAGGTGGAGCTTGAGTGACTATAGTCATACTTAATATTGTTATTGATTGGTGAAAAAGTTTCTCGCTTTCATTTAAAGGTCCAGTCAATCGAAAATTTAGGGCGCATGCTCAGTGAGGAGTGGTCATACTTCAGAGGCGGGTAACTTTGGGGATGGAGGCATTATAATGAGCTTATAATGAGCAAAGTTCAAGCAAAGTTCATCTAAAAGGAGTGATTTGCCACCCTTGCTGGCTCAGCACTGGATATCTTATCATATATCTCCTGTTGGACAGCTACCGTGCGACTTATCAGCAACCCAGCACAGGGAGTGCAACAGAGTTTGGCCGCAGTGTCTTCACTCCGCTCCAGCCTCCGTTACTGCCCTATGCAGCTGTGAGGAGGGCAGGTTGGGCTGCCCAGGGAACCGTGGAGGAGCAGAGTCTGTGGGTACCAGCCATCCTGGAAATGGCAACTGTGTATCACCCAAGCAAGCTGCTGTAATGCCAAAACTTCTGTTAGGCCCTAGGTTTTCTCTATGTTTCCCCTTTTCCAGGGCATTCTTCCACAGCACTCTAGTCATTAATTGGCTTTACAAGTGGATGTTTTTGTAATTCAAATACAAATCCATTTTTACTGTAGTTTAACACTTTATTTCAAAAGATGTTTCTATATAAAGAATAAATTATTCCATTTCTCTTTTCAATTGCTTTTTTCAATAGTCCAGCAAGAATATTTTCTGTACTTTAAACTAAACAACAGCAGTTTGGCCAACCTCCCCTCATGGATTGTATTTATAGACTTAAAACATTTTTATCATTTTCCCAACTGCTATCCCCATATCTTTCTTAAAATATATTTTCTAAAAGTGGCCTGAGCATTTCAGAAGGAGTTGTCCCAGTGTTTCTCTGAGAAAGGAATTATTTTACACATTTTCACATATTTTTTTGTCTATCAGTCTGTTCATAACTCCCAGTTTTATTGCCTTTTCACAATAGTAAGATATTTTTGACTCGGGCTATGCATTTGAGCGATTGCCCCAAAGATTGTGTAATGACTTCCTTCTTATTCTGCATTTGTGAACCCATTATTCCTGCTTCTGTACTTGTCTCTCCTGAATTGCAGATTTAAAACATGTACTCTGTATTCTGTCATCCAAGGTGTTAATAACACTAGTGAATAAAACCTGAACCAAGACAAGCCACTGTAAAACCTCACTCAGTAATTCTTTACTTTTTACAGTGACATACTGATCACAAAATCAGGGAAGTTCCAAAGGACCTCAGGACCTTATCGGATATTCTGTTGCAAGCAGAACCTTAGATTAGGTAATTCAGGGCATTTTCAAGCCAAATCTTGACTCTTTCCAGTGAGAGAGATTTTACCACTTTACAAGGCAACCTATTTTGATGTTTAAGAGTTCTCTACAGTTTTTCAATGTCTCTCTTCAACTGGTAGTAATTCAAATGGACATAGTATTCCAAGTATACTGAAATAATCACACTCCTTGATCCTCTGGAGCTGTATCTTCATTAATGCAGTCCAGGACACAGTTTATCCATTTTACTTGTCAGGATACATTGTCTGAATTCAGCTTGCAACATAGTGTAGCAATTCAGCTAGTGTATCCTTAGTGGATACACTAAGACCACCAGATCATTTTCAGCAAGCTGCTCCCCCACCACTCCATCCCCCACCTGCAGTGCTTCTGAGGATCTTGTCAGAGGTGTAGGTCTTTACATTAATCATGTAAAATCTTATGAAATCATGGAAGTCATGTAATTTGTATTAGCCAGGTCTTCTGTAAAGGAGCTATCCCTTACACTGTATCTATGACTTCTTCTCTTTTTGCTTGACCTGTCATGCAAATCATTTGTAAAGATATTGAACAGCACTGAATCCATTACTGACTGCTGAGAAACTCCATTGATAAATGTCTTCCAGCTTGACTTTAATCCACAGTTTACTTCACAGTTTAGCCATTTTCCAGACATCTTGCATTCCATCTGTCCCAAATAGGCCTAATGAGCTTGTCAACAAGGAAGTTGTAGGAGACTTTCTCATCATGGTAGATGATATTAATTGTTTCAGTTTGGTCAAGCATGATTTGCCCTTGGGAAATTTAGGTATTCATTTCCTGATCGCCACCTTCTCCTTCATGTACTGGAAATGGGTTCCACTAGGAGCTCTTCCATAATTGTTCCAGGACTGTAGGTGTTGGAACTAGTTTCCCTGTTCTCTCTGGTTATTTTCTACAGATAAACATAATATGTTTTTTAAGTCATCTGAGATTTACTCTGATCTCCGTGAAGTTTCAAAGATGATGGAGAGTGATCATCAGTTCCTTCACTCTCTAAAACAGACTTCCAGTAGATCCCTCCTAACACTTCCTTGAGGAATTTTAAACTTGTTCTTCAGAAGTCCAGAGTATTTATTCTGCTATTTGTCTTCATTCTGCCACTTAGGATCCTAAACTCTACCATCCAGTGGTTACTGCAGCAAAAGCCAATATTGAATGTCATGCCTCCAAACAAGTCTTTCTTAGTTTCAAGCAGTAGGTCTAAAACTCCTAAAACCAGTGCTGCTATATTCTGCAGCTTTGGTAGGAAATTGTCCTCAGTACACTACAGAACTAGATAGCTTGTACATTCAAACGTTGCTTTCCCAGGAAATATCAGGGTAGCTGCAGGCTCCCTTGAGGGCCAAGGTTGCAGACCCAATACTTCTCTGAGTTACTTGAAGAGTGGCTTCAAGTTACTTCTCTGTGGTGTCTTCAACTACCTCTTCCTGATCAGATGGCCGGTAGCAGACACCATATGTCCTTTGATGGAGTTCCTTCTGTTTTTGATCCAAAGATGCTCTACAGACCTGTCCTCTTGTCCATTGTTAATTTCCATGCATTCAAACTATTATGTAGATTGTATCACCTCCGCATCTTCTACTCTCTGCATCTTTCCTCTTAACCATCCTTTGTAGTACTCTAAACACAGTGATATCATAAGTCTTTAAATGAGCATGGAGTTCTACTTGTATGTTTCCCAGATTCAGATATGGGTGCACTGGCATTTGAGATGATCTGCTTTTTGTCTCAGTCTGAGGGGGCATGGGAGCCTTTCATTGCTCTGTTCCACACATACTTTAGTGTTGTCACCTGCACGCTTGCTCATCTTCTGGCTTTAGGCACCATACTCATAAAACCTAGCCAGCCAATTGGCAAACATATTCCTGTCTCTTTTGATAAGCAACTCCAGTTTCTTCTCATTAACCTACTGTCTTTGAAGAGCATCTCTGTGCAAAGGAAGATGAAACCCTATCTGGGACATCAGGCACACTGCCAGGTGTTAATCTGCATGATATTTGGGACTCTACTTGCATCCTTCCCTTTGCTAGCACTGACTGATTTAGCAACCACCACTCCACTTGTTTTGTAACTAGTCTTTACAAAAACCTTTTTCCTTTGGCATTCTTCTAAGAACATTTTGTCTAACATTATTAACATTATTACAATCTTTAGAAAGTAAGGCATTAAATATTCAAGTATTTTCAGCATCATTTACTGGTAGTTGTATTTTTCTCCTGAGGGCAGGACCAACATTCCTTTTGCATTTTTTTTCCTGATGTGTTTAATGTGTGTTTATAGCTAATTATATTCTTCTTACTTTCTTGATTTTCTCTTTATGTTTATCTTCAGTATTCTGAGGTACTCTTTTTTATTTCTTTTTTTAGCATTCTGAAAAGCTTATGGTTCATCCAAGTTTGTGCTTTACTGTACTGTTATTATTCCATTGCCCTTTTTTTTGACTTTTGTTTGTTTTGCAAAGTAATTTCTTTGAAAAATTGTCACCTTTCAATATTTTTTTCCCAATAGACTTATCCCTGATGAGACCTTTCTGTTCATTATGTTTTTCCTTTTTTTGCTTCCTGGAGCTGCTGAACCCATTTGGTCACCAACTCTTGTTATTTCGTTCTTCCTAAACTTATAATGTATTCTTTACTATTATAATTACTTCTAATGAGTGTCTCATCTAACTTCTTTTTTCACCTCATATATAGATAATATAATAAATCAAATTTTAAGGTATTTGAAGGACCCTTTCTATTACAGTTTTCCCCAAAAGAAGTCAACTCTATTGAGGTATTTTGAACCCTTTCCCCTTCTTTCAAAAAAGATTATGATTGTAAAACTGAAACTTATTAAGTATATTATCAGCATATTAATAATATATATTCTCCTGTATAAAAGAGCATCAAGTTTCCTGCACTGTGAGGGAAATGAAGGTAGAAGCCAAGTGTGGTAGCAAGGCAGACAGGGGCAATATCCTTGTCAATAAGTGAAAAGAGCAGAACGGTTCTATTAACATAAGGGTTAAGTTGACGATACAGATAGCTGAATCCAAAGTCGAGACAGGATGTCAATAGCAGGGCATGGTCCAGACCAGCAAGCTATGTGACTAGGCACTGCCTGACTTCCAAAGTAACTCAGGCAGGGACCAAGTATCTGAGCTCAAATGCCAAGTCAGCTCCCCTGGATCCAGGGATGGGAACGAGGATGTTCTCAGAGTCCTGACGGTGGACAGGAAATGTTACAGATTAAGTGAAAGAAAAAGTTAAAGAAAAATATATTGATGTTTTCTGTAAATTGATTAGAATGGAGAGGAAAGTTAAAATTCTCTCTCACGTTAAATTCAACTATCCTGTCATCCTCAGCTATCCTTTAGTGATATTGTTTCATTGTCTTACAGTCATCAGTTCTGTTGTTATTATCAGTCATTTCACTTATTCTTGTGGATATAAAATATGTTACTGCTATTGTCAGTTTAACATACTAAGTACACTTCCATTCATTAATGTACTTCTTTGGAGGTAGAGATTGACTTCCCAAGTAAGACAATTGTCAGTGAATCATATTGAGAGGTTTGGGGAATTCTTCTGAAGAATGAGAGAAGCAGAGTGATTTCATTTTTGTGTTAGGTTGTTTTTAAAAATTTTCTTTGTAACC
Organism: Crypturellus undulatus; assembly: GCA_013389825.1. Lineage (NCBI taxonomy): Eukaryota > Metazoa > Chordata > Aves > Tinamiformes > Tinamidae > Crypturellus > Crypturellus undulatus. Next base: position 71,188 of record VWPW01003426.1, on the reverse strand, counting down.
TCATTAAAACTAATGAGAAGAACTGAGAAGAAGAAAAATCTCTTTAAACTAGCAAAAGAGGCATTAGATTCAGGGGAGAACTCTGTTACCTCATGATCAGTGATTGATATTTGACTCTCCTGAACCTATCTGATTTATAGACACCACTTATTGATGGGCACTGTGTATTTATTTGTTTGTTTATTTATTTGCTAAGAAGAGAATACTACAGCATTTTTTATTTTAACCCTTGTCATTCTCATTTATTGATCCTCCTGGAAATCCATCCCTGTTTGCCTAAAACCTCTGCAGATTGTAAAATGCTCTGATATCAACTGATTCTCTCACTGTTTTTGGAAGGAGATAAGGAATCTTAGTGAAAACAATGGAGGTATGATTTCTTTTTCCCAAGAGAACACCAAAACTTTCACCATTTCCTCCCAAGCCCAATCAAATGTCAAGAAAATATTGATTTGGTCATTTTCTTTCTGAAAACAGCTATAAAATAAATAATTCTATAATGACTTTTCAATAGAAATGATTTTCTTATTATTGATCATGGCAAGTTGCTGAAGAATTGATAGTTTCTTAACAAGGAAAATATTAGTGTTCTTTTTTCTTTAATTTTCTTTACTATTTCTTCTATTTTAACACTAAAATCTTAGCTATAATTCACATGCAATAACCATTAGAATATACTGTATTGTATATCATATTGCCCTACATTGTATTTTAGAAACAAAACCAAAATCAAATAAACTGTACTGCAGTACTAAAGTACATATGAGTTGTTTTTCTTGGAGAAAAAATTAAATGTAAAGCATATGCTCATATTTTCAGTTATAAAAGCCTGTACTTCCTGATTATTTATGATTTTCAGTTTGCTTAGAGTCACACTGACAAATTGAAACTGCAGAGCATACTGTATGGTGAAAATTTTATTAATGTAGGACTAACATGACTGCAATATCATCTGCAAGCTAAACATACTGTTTATAACAGCAATGAAATTGAACTCTGCAGGCATAAGGAAATAATTTTATTTAAAATCAAATCACGAAAATCACTGTCTTCATGAGTTTAAACACAGATGCGACTCCCGATCAAATATGCCTACTGTTATCCGTTGAAGATTTCTGAATTCAAAGAACTACAAATGATGTAGTAACTGAAATAATTTTAGGGGAAAATATCATAATAAGTAACAGAATAAAATTAAAAAATTCATAGATGGGAGCCTAAGTAATCTAGCTTTGGATAAGAGTTAAGACAGGTATTTGATCTTTATAATTTGCACATCTTTAGTGATGATAATTTAAATAGAGATAATTACAAAGATTCTTTGAAGAATATTGAAGAATATGGTACCTCAAAACAGTGTCAAAAGGTATGTGACCAGCACTCTCTGTGTCTGGAGTTTTCCATTGTCTAGCTCTAGGTGTTCAGAGGTGGCTTGTAAAGAGTAAACAAGGATTAAAAAAATCAACAGAATGTCAACCATTTGAATGGAAGTCAGTTTTGCAGTTAGTCTTTTTCTGCAAAAGTTAAGGGCTTTTCTGCCTTATTGAGCAGTTGTGAAATTTAAATAATTCATGTTTATAAATCATCTTGAATTGTTTAGGAGAAAGTAGATGTGAAAACATTTTAAACTCAAATATAAGAAAATTTTGTGACATTTTCTAAATTAATAGCATCTAACATCTGCCTCTAACAGGTGTTCTCTAGAACTAGGAAAGTACAAAGCAGTGATAAGGATTTATTAAATTATCAATAATGAATCTCCCTCAGAATAAGTGATTTTATTCTCAAAAGGCTTATGTGCAGTGGTGTTGGAATCTTCAGAGACACAGCAGAAATGCATCCTTTTTTACCTGAAAAAAAATACGGAGAATGTTCTCTATAAAACCTAAGCCTAACTCATTAGAGATGTGTTACAATACAGTGAGAGATAGCAATGACAAGAGTTACTGTCAGGCATGTTTTCTGAATAATTTGATTCCTGAGGTATCAAAAAATCATTTCTGAAAAGCAGCATCTGTTAGATGTATAAAAAAATTTATATATCTATTTTATACTATATTTTTTAACTTTATATTTTAAAACTTTATATTTTGTTTTAAAATATGTAGCCATTGTTTTGCAACTCATATAGATAAGTCTACACTCTTTTGAATCTAGTTATGGTAAAAAATCATTTAATGCTTTGCTTCTAGTTTTTGCAATTCAATTAAATCTATAAAGACTAAGGTTTTAGATTTTTAACCATTACTTGATATTTATTTTCATGAGGAACACAGAAGTACAGGTATATCAGGATATAACATGGAGATATTTTAGAAATTTTCAAAGACTTAAATTTCCAAAGCTTACTTACCAAAAAGTTCAGTAAACCCATTTACACATTTGTATTCCCTACAAACAGAAATTTTAAAATGACTTTTCTTTGAACCTTGAACAAAAATATGGGAAAAGTTTAGCCTACCTACCAATTGATTTTGGTGTAGTACTTGATCTACTACATTTTTTTTTTACATTTTTGTAATAAATATATATATTAATTATATATATGACCATATATATATTTATTTATATACCTATCCCTGAAGTTTTATATATAAAAATTGTGATGAAAATACCTTTGCCTCTCCTACTAGTCAATTTGCTGAAGAATATTCTGTTTACAACTTCATTAATTTATCTTCTTTTTCCAATTGTTTAACTGCTTTGCATTTTTTTTCCTATTTTTGTTCTTCTGAGTGAGTAGTCTTGCTAGTAGCTTTGGAAAATCCAATTAAATTGTGTCTATCATCTAGTTCACACTGTCTTTTAATTTAGTAGATTTTTTGTGGAACTCTAACAAGCTGAACTTACTCATTTTACACATCTAGTTGTTTCTTGCACTCTCTTACGGAACAATGATTATGAGCTATGAATAGACAATACATCTTTAATCAGCTTTCCTAAACTGATGATGCTCTGTGATTACCTTGTTTTTAGGATATTGCATCCTATTGCATCCTTTTGTTTTCACTTTTTTTTCATGGTGAGATTAAGTTTTCTAGAGAGGGGTTAATATCTAATTTATCCAATAAACATAAAATCTATTTATTTGTTAGTTCTATTACCTTCAGTATAAAGGATTGTAAAAAGTGAATTATCTTTAATATTATTTTTATACGTTAATTTTATATTTTCAGTTGTCAATTACCTTCTAATTTTTACCTTCATAGTTTATATGACTTATTTTCATATACAGAATTCTTTTTTCATGATTTCCCATTATTCGCTTGCATTAACTATCTGTTAATAGCAAAACTCATTAAAAAACTGAATAATAGATTGGAGGACTGGAGTAGCAAAAGATTTCCATGAGCTTAGCGAACTCTCACTTTTATCAAGAACTGGTTCCATGCTTTGAGGACATTGAGGTCTTATGAGTCTATTTTATCTGTTTCTTGTAAAATGCATTAATGACATATTTTTTCTCTGTTTGCGATGTGTCTGAAATCAGATGTGACACTGTGAGAAAATGTATTTGATACATTTGATGTATTTGATTAAATGAGGACGTGGTTACTCAGAGGTGTAAAAATCATATAAACTCTAAATGGAAGTCAAAGCATACATATTGCTATGTTCTAATTTGTTTCTACAATAATCAAATAAAACAATCCTATTGGATGAAGAATATTAAAGGTCAAATTTGATCAATCTCGTTTTTGTATTTGACTTTTTTCCTACTGAGTTAATAGCTGCATATCAGAAATGTATACAGAGAATAGCAGTAGAAAAAATTACTTGGCAGCTACTGAACTATGACTACTGTTACTGAATGAGTAGAAGAACAGAACTCCTCCGGATTTAAGAGAGAGAGAGAGTTCAATGCGCACCTGTGACCACCAGCTACTACAGATTTAATAATGCTTGTTTTAGAACATAATAGACATCAATACCTAAATGATTATCAGTTTCCTAATACTGCATAAAATATTCAGAAGGACAATCAGAACTAATCTTCAAACACAGGCCTTATCTGCAAAGGAATGGTAACCTAGTTCCTGTCTTCAGCTCAGTTCCAGAAAAGAAAGCAAATTCATGCTGAATAATAATGAGCTAAGCCAGGGCTAAACCTTCAGAAAATGAAACAGCAAACTAGGAATAAACTGACCTGTTTCTCAGTCCTAATAATAATTCATTTTCTTTTATTCCTACTTGTAGTACTGCACTCATTGCAAAATACAAAAAATCTAATTTTGACTAATGCTTTGAGTTACCTTACATGTCCATGGCTTTGACTTACCTGAGATAGTAACCAATCTGTTCTGACACGGTGCTTGTACAGACTCACAAAATCCTTCAGCATTAGGGCATCTAATATAGTCTTCCTATGTCAAACACACCTGTTAAAGATGAGTGAATCTGAGGTACCCAGGGAACCAGTTCTGTGCATTGCTTTTGGAAACAGCTACAGTTTCACTCATGCAGATTATGATCTATGTTAATATTGGAAGCAGGGTTCTCAAAAACCTAAAAGAAGCAAGGACAAGTTCAGGATATCTAGGAAATTATCTTCCTCTTATCTTAAGGAATGTATATATACTGTCTTTTCAAATAATGTTGAAAAAAAAATACACAAAATGTGCAATAAATGCTCAAGCTGCTAAAACGCCTTTCTTTTTTTATTGTTATTATCGTTGAATAATAATAGTGGCTTGAATATGCCAGTGGCTTTTTGAAGCCACTGGCATAAAATGTAGTGTCAGACAAGTATATTGCTATTGTGTTTTTGATCCACAAAGGGAATCCAAAGCTATAGTTCTTGCATATTTGTTGCTTCATTAAAAGGAAGGAAGGAAGGAAAGAAGGAAGGAAGGAAGGAAAGAAAGAAGGAAGGAAGGAAGGAAAGAAAGAAGGAAGGAAGGAAGGAAAGAAAGAAGGAAGGAAGGAAGGAAAGAAAGAAGGAAGGAAGGAAGGAAAGAAAGAAGGAAGGAAGGAAGGAAAGAAAGAAGGAAGGAAGGAAGGAAAGAAAGAAGGAAGGAAGGAAGGAAAGAAAGAAGGAAGGAAGGAAGGAAAGAAAGAAGGAAGGAAGGAAGGAAAGAAAGAAGGAAGGAAGGAAGGAAAGAAAGAAGGAAGGAAGGAAGGAAAGAAAGAAGGAAGGAAGGAAGGAAAGAAAGAAGGAAGGAAGGAAGGAAAGAAAGAAGGAAGGAAGGAAGGAAAGAAAGAAGGAAGGAAGGAAGGAAAGAAAGAAGGAAGGAAGGAAGGAAAGAAAGAAGGAAGGAAGGAAGGAAAGAAAGAAGGAAGGAAGGAAGGAAAGAAAGAAGGAAGGAAGGAAGGAAAGAAAGAAGGAAGGAAGGAAGGAAAGAAAGAAGGAAGGAAGGAAGGAAAGAAAGAAGGAAGGAAGGAAGGAAAGAAAGAAGGAAGGAAGGAAGGAAAGAAAGAAGGAAGGAAGGAAGGAAAGAAAGAAGGAAGGAAGGAAGGAAAGAAAGAAGGAAGGAAGGAAGGAAAGAAAGAAGGAAGGAAGGAAGGAAGGAAATAAATATAAAATTATTTTCCATTTGTTGCAAACTGTAATGTGCAATACTAATTTTGTCAGTTTAAGTAGATGCAAATACGCCAGTTAGAATGATGTTTGCCATTATACACTTAATATAACTAATCTATAATTAAGTCTACATGCTTTGGTATCATTTCCATGCTACTTCATATTTCCTGCCTTTTAAAACCTGTTCACATTCTAATAGATTTGTTTCAATACCTTTTTATTTGTAGTATATTACTGATCTAAAGATAGTTTTATGGAGAAATTAGATAGCTCTTAGATTGTATTCTTACTTTTACTTTAGAAATAAAAAGATAGTTGTTAAAAATGACCATATAGTTTTCTTGCACTACACACTATCTTCTCGCCCATCTCCTACCCAGTTCATCTCTTTCATGTGATGAGAAACAAATAAAATTGGAAAAGTCTAACTTCAGTCAGTTTCTTACAATCCCTAAAGCGCAACTCCATGGGGAAATAAAAGTTATAAACCTTGTTAACTGTTTAAATAAGGCAGAATAACTTCACATATATTTCAGATGCCTTGAATATCACAGGAATATCTGAAATGGAGTTTACAACTGAACTTGATATTATAAAAATGCCAAAATTATGAGGAGTTGCAGCAATAGGTGCTGATAAATTGAAGAAAGATGAGAAATAATACCATGATTAGTAAGAGGATATATACGTTTTTTTTCTCAAAGTTCCCACTTCTATTTTTTTACCTTAATGATTCAACTTGAATCTAAATTATTAAACTTTCTTGGTGAAGAAAAATTATCTCTTGTTTTTTTTTAAATGAAAAGTAAAGTAACAAATCTGTCATAATGGTAAAGCTCACGTGCCAGGTTTTCAGCTAGTGTTGTTCAGCTGTTGTTCATGCTTGGATCATGATTAAGATACATGTTTGTGTACATGGAGACATGCATCTACTGACACATCTATGCATGAACATCAGCAGGTTATGTGTGAAGATGAGAATTTGTATATATTTATAAATCTGTACATGCTTACAAACACTTGAAGATTTAGGAAAGCAGGAGCTGGCTTCAGGTTTTATTGACATGAGCTTTCTCTTGCTCTCTTCTCTCCCCGTCTTGTTCTGCCTTTCCTCTCTGCATGATTTAGGGGAGTGTTTCAGGGTAGATGTGCCAGCAAGCATAAAATGCTGCATCTGTGTTATACCATATTGCTACAATCTTACGGAAAGAAATGGATGAGTTTAAAAGTAACTTTGTCAAGTAGTTTATGTAGTTGAATACAAAAGCACCTACATATAAATAGATGTTTATATAGTTTTAAATAAAAAAATAGCAGCATAGCAATTTAGTGTCTAATGACTGTGTACCTGGACTTTCAGTTTCTAGCCAAGTCAGCATCTTTTTTTCATTACCGACTTTTCATTACTGACATTCATACTGATTTTTAAGCTCTCCACTTGTCAGAGAAGATCACTCTCTCCCCCACACTTTTTTTTTCTTTTGAAGAAATCAGAGAATAAAACACCTAGAACTTAAAAATTATCTTCTGTGGATACTCTTCAGTCTTTATTTAATGTTCCTGTAATATTCATGCATGTGCGTGGTGTTTTCACCTATGGTTTGTAGATGTTGTTTTAGCACTCCCTCGGTAAGCGAGAGGGCAAGGGCTGTTTAAAGCCAGTGCACCTCTGATATTTCTCAACTCTGTATATGCTGCTGATTTAGTGAAGTGCTGCACAAAGCTTGAGGGCAAGGATACATGTGGAATGAATAAGTCTAGTAGGAGTCACATGAGCTGATAGGAATACATGGACACAGACACAGCAGGAATGTCAGCAAGGTGCTTTGCAGGCAGAACACCTCCCATCAGAGCAGAACCACATGGACTTTTTTTCAAAAAAAAGGACATGATTTCTGTTATTACACATTTTTTATACCTGATATAAACAGTAACTAGCATATATAAGACAAAGAATGGAAAAAAAAAAAAAAAAAAAAAGAATTACCAGGCATTCTGATTAACATGATTTCCTCATGTTCTAATGAGATAACTTGCTGCTTTATCAGAACTCCTCAGAAATTGTCTACTCTCAGTGCTCTTTAAATTGTCTACAGAAATTGTCTACTCTCAGTGACTTCCATGGTGGGTGCCCTGTCTATCACATTTTCCCAGACTTCTTTCTAAAGAAGGTTTGATGCCAGAGTATGATTTTAAAATTTATTATTATTATTTTCTGTTCTATAAAATACAATAATTTCATTATTTGATTTTTTTTTTATTCCTTTAAAAAAATCCTCGAATGTCAACCAACTATCCCTTAGCACATAGCTGTATTGTCAGCAGCACATAGCAATAATTTAACAGAAAAAAAAAGCTACATTAATCAATTGTTAACATTTTTTTCTGTGAAATTACAAAGTTTTAAGTTGTGTGTAAACTAATCTGTTAAGAAGATATTTGGTGTGTTTGTAATCCAGACTTGGAGAATAATAATTTTATGAACTAACTGGGTCAAATTTATCACAAGACTTCCATATAATTGCAAAAGTTATCCCCCAAAATGTAATAAATGAGTTGTTAGCACTAGGAATGTAGTGAAGCCCAGAACCAGAAATGTGACATGATGTCTGGGGAGCATTTTTTCTTTAGTTTTCTTTTTTAAGGAATGGGTAACTCCATTTCTGTTCTGAATGTCATCACTAGTGGGGAAGCAGTGGGGGAAGCAATCTGCATTCAAGAACAGCTGAATCTGCATGTCTTGGTACTGCTCAACTAAGCATGCTTTGTGCAAGCAAAGTCCAGTATGACTGTATAGTAATTTTGCTTCCTTTAATCAAAAAAATTAATCGATTAAGTGAACTGGATTCTACCGGAATCTCAAGTAAGCAATAATTCTTTTGATTCTGCAGCTGACTTGCTTGCCATAATAATCAGTATGGAAACATAATGATAAGCTCATGAGTTGAGGCTACTTGTCAGTTCTACAGCTTAATATATAAAAAGTTTGCTATTAGTGCATTAGGAAATATTTGAGCCAAAACTTAAATTTTCACTGGCTTCAGCAGGCTACAGTTTTAATGCCTAAGTAGTATCATTTAACTGCACAAATAACTCTATCATCTTCTTTTTTTTTATGATGATGTCTGACACAAAGTGAATAAAAGGGTATCATTTTTAATGATATTCTACTATAAAAGATCATACAAATTTTGATTTGTAAATGAAAGTACATAACGGTCTTTAAAAACACTTCTACTGTTTTGTGAGGACTGCGTTTTACAAGTTCCCTTTAAAATTATATATTTTTTTTAATTGGTTCAATAAAATAGGAAGAGGTAATAGTAGGAAAAAATGCTGATGTAGCTGTATGCCAGTAAATAAATAAAAAATGCACCATGATTAGAGTGATCTTTATCTTCTCCTATATACCCTTTTTTTTCAAGATAGCTGTTGAATTAAAGACATTAGGTACTTCTTAAATGAAAGTGTTTGTTTAAAAATAAATGCAGCAAAGAATTTCTGCTTGGGTAGTCCCACTTTTCCTTTGAATGTTCATGTTTCTCTGTGTGTGTGTGTGTGGTTTGGTTTGGTTTAGATTATAAGCTTGAATACAAGAGGGGTGTTCAATCATGTGTTAAGTAGTTCTATTTTTGGTCAAAGATATTTTAATCACTTAAATGGTGATTAATATCAATTGTAGCAGATTCATAAAACAAATTTTATGTATTTTGTATGTGAATTGTAAGATGAACTTTCTTTTTTTTAGTCAAGACTTGTGGATCCAGTCTTCAGGGTCCTGGAGGCACTTTCACATCACCTAATTTTCCATTCCAGTATGACAGTAATGCTCAGTGTGTGTGGGTCATCACAGCTATCAATACTAATAAGGTAAGTTAAAAAGTTTGGTTTTGCTTTAAAAAACACAAAAGCTTATATAGAGTTTTTATAGCTTTTATACATTTTTATAGCTTTAATAGTTTTATTGCTCAATAGTTTATATTTGTTATTTATATGATTTATTTACATAGTGCAACTGCTGTAGGTATTCCATTGCAGACATTTTCTTTTGTGAGAAAATGTACATACTTTTACATTCTTTCATTTGAACTTATTTTGATTTATGTATGTCAAGTAGATGTCAGCATGTTTTTATTTGCTTCCCTAAACTGATTCTAAACTTGGTGATATGAAATAAAGTCATGGGTCCAGTTATAGTATGTATAATCACTTGGGATATGCTGTGTCTAAGACTTTACATGGAGTTTGGCTTTGGTGAGAAATTACTGAATTCATGGATTCACTTTTAATTCATGAAAAACAGTTCTAAAAATTTTTATTTGTAATTTATTTCTCTATGGTCCTGTATTAAAATATCATGGATTTTATACCTATAATTTAAACCAAAAGCACTTGGAGTTCTGACATTGCTAGATGAATCAAAATAGAGGAATAATGCTAAATTATCAAAACCGAAGTCCTTAAATTCAAAAGCTGGGCACCAGGCAGCAACAGCTACATCCTATTTCCAGTTGCATCACTTCAGATGAACTGAATGTAATGGATTTCTTTAGAGGTAATAAAAAAAGAAATTAGCTGTACATCTTGGGAATATTTTACAAAGGCCTATGCACACCTGGGTTTGCTGCTGTAGAGGTATATTCTACCTCCTAATATTTTCTGTCTTATATTGCTATCTACATCACACTTCATGAACTGACCAGAGAGACCTTAAAAGATTATCAATTTGAACCTAAAGAGTTTAAAAAACATAAAGTTACAGGACCTGGTGAAAGTCTAATTCCATTTCAGAAGCCATTTGGTGACATTGCACCATTTCTGCATCAAGCCTTATAACGTCCTTGTGGAAAATATTATCTCCAAAATATGAATCATTTAAATTGCACCAGGAAACCTTGGAAAGGACTGCAAAGAGGTTGCTAAGCTTGTTTTTCTTATTCTTAAAATTCTTCAGGGATCCAGTTATTTCACGTGTATAAATTCTAACACAAAGTAAACTTTTTTGTCAGAGGTCCTGCCTGGGATATTTGAAAAGAAAGATTAAATAATCAAAATATTTCTGTATTTAAAATATTTTTATTAGAAACTCTTCTGAAACTGTAAATACTGCAGTAGTAGCATATTAAAATGTCACAAAGACTGTTCTAGTCCCTCAATGATAAAAATATGTAAGTGTACACCCAGCTTTAAACTTCTGGGTTGTCCTGGGCTCAGTCAGCATTTTATTTGATTAGTACTTAGTATATACCTATATGTTTCCTTATCTGCCTAAATGTCAAGAAAGGGTTGTAGATATAATTAGAGTGAAAAATACATTTAAGAATGGCTCACATAAGTATGAATAAGTAAGACTGTAATCAATCAGCACCGAATTATGTCTCGAATAAAATTATAAAGAAGAAAAAAAAAAAGATATTGGTAACAACATAATCTCTATTTCAAGATATGAATTATTAGAGACTATTTCTGCACTTCTCTGATACACTACTGAAGGCATTAGATTGAAAAAATCTTAGGTTCATTTTGAGCAAATTGGTACAAGGAGTTATTCTGTTTCTAACAAACAACAGACTTGTTCATAATATTTTTTGGACAATGCTGAAATTATCCTTTGCGTGCTCTTGGTCAGACATAATTATATCTCTTTGGTATTGCAATGAAATGCAGACTCAAAGATAGTTACAGAATTTCTGAAATAATGGATAGCTAAAAGTTTTATATGTTGTCTAAGAAATAAGATTCTGACCTGGGCTATCAGTATAAAATATGGTTACCACTGATGAGAACAACCTAAACATGCTAAAGAAACTGAAATTGAGTTCTTAAAAAAAACACCACCACCAAAACATTAAGATGATATAATTTTTAAAATTCTATCAGCTTATTTTTAACATATGTTGAAGAATCTGTATGCATAATGATTTTACTGGTGCAATCATTGGTTTAATATGTTCAGTATAGATTCCTGCTGACATTGCTTTAGTCTCCCCAACAAAATTGTACTTGCCTTGCATTACTGTTAAAAAGACACTACTTTTTATATTTGACATCTTTTCCAGTCTTAAATCAAAAATACCAGTGATATAATGAAGGTTAGTAGTTAATATTTATTTATAATGACAATAACAAATTATGTCATGGTGCTTATTATAACACAGCAATATTTGTATTTTATGCCAAAGCCATAAGAACCATAAGAGCTTGTTGAACTTTAAAACTTTCAGAGCTTTTTCTGCTGCATCTTTTACAATTAAGTAGTTTTAAAAGAGAGAATATTCTGTCAGAAAGCAACAGATGAAAAAGAACCTGAGTGGAAATTCAGCTCTGCTGTAAATGCGTGTTGTTCCTACTGTCTTTGTGCCTAAGCCAGAACTGAATCTGGCCAGATTTCTCTCCTGGCTGGATTCGGCATTATCAGTTTGGTATCAATATAGATAAAAAAAGATAAATATCTTTGGTCCCAGTCAGCCATCTGTCTCCTTACCTTTTCACTGCACTGCAGTTTCTTGTGCCTCCCTCTGTTAACCAAATGTACCAATTGTTCCGAATTCCTGTTAGCAGTGAACTAATACTATGCTTTTGATATCTAGAGAGCAATACAGTTTCAGTCTCAAGTGTGGAGGAAAAGAACTGAAGTCTTTGAGAAAAGCATCTAATTCCTTTCAGGCTGCATTGTCATATATTTTATAATCCCTTTCTATGGAAAAGTAATTCCTCAAGAAATTGTCTTTCTGTTTTAGTAGAAATGTTGGAGGTAATTGATCCTCTGGCAAATAATTCTTTTCTTTGAAAAGCAAAAAAAAAAATTAAAAAAAATGTGAAGTCGTCACATGTGTGGTCGTCACATGGCCTTCTTGTACTTTTTTGATCATTCTAATCAGTGAAGTTCATTTGCTCACAAGAAAATAATTAAAGCTATCCTTAGAAAGAAATCTGCGATATACCAAAGCTTGGATTAGTGATCCAGTGAAAAAAAGGAATATAATGTCCATAATTTTGAAGCAGAAGTTTTTCCATGTTTATCCATAAAATACTCCACATAATTTAAAATGTGTGTATTTTCTAAAAGAACGGGTCTCTAAATGTTTGCAACTGCTGCTGTTGTAAGGAAAATGTTTGCATTCTAGGTAAATTTAAAATATTTTAGGGTAGATGCATATACCTAATTTCCATATAGGATAATTCCATAGGATAAATTCCATATAGGATAAAATATTTGCATTCATTTCTGAGGAGTTAACTTTGTAAGAATGTTTTACTCCTATATATTAAAAAAATAAATAAAAGCGGGGTGGGGGAATGGCAATGGTGACCTGATATTAGTTCCCGTTTGTTTGTGGTTGTGGAAAATCAAAGAGTAAAAAAACCTGCTCTAAAAATAACAGCAGAAAAATGATATGACACAAACATGTCAGAAGACCATTAATATTCAGAGCAGCATTTATGATAAATTGTTGAAATCAAAAATGGTTTGGAATTCATACTACTACATTCACAGAAATACCCGAGTTGATCTCATCAGATCAGTGCCAAGAATGGATTTCTGTTCTGACTTAAGATGTTGCCTGAAGTAAAAAGGAACGTAATCTGGCTATATGTCTTAAAGGAAGTGGTAAAACACTGATCTGGAAGAAAAGTCCTTGAACTTTCTAGTTTTGCTGTATTTGCTTTCTCTTCCTTTTATTACTGATATAAAACATGTTGAAATTAGCACAGACAAAACTTTCCCATGATCTGTGTATCTTTAGCTCTCAAATTAAAACCAAAATCTTCTTTTTATCTAAAATCTTCTCTCATAGTTCCTCCATAAAATCTCTTATAAAAGAAAATTGGACCTTTTTTTACTTCAATTAAAGACAAAAATGGTCTCTATGTTAGAAACATCACTTTCAAAATATACACTGAAATGAATCCAATTAATCTTCTTACTTAAAATACTGCATTAAAAATTATCTTTAGGTTGTCCATATTTATTTTGACAGAGTTATTGCAAAAAGACTTTTCTTTGGTTGTCAAATATCTGTTAAGAAATCCCTGATTTGAATTTTGTAGCCATGGCTAGGCCTGCCTGCAATGTGACGTCTGTTTCCTACCTGTTTCTGATGATACCTGCTTTTGCACTTCCCCTGGAACTGTATGCTATAAAAATAAAGAAAATTTCTATTGTTTGGCTCAAAATTAATAGTCAAAAATAACTTATAAGCTCTATATGAACCAATATATATTACTGAGTTAAGCTAACAAACTTACCTTAAGTTAAAGCATTGGACATTGGCACAATAAGCAAAAGATAAGCCTTAGTGCCTTAAGGCTGACATTTTATTAGAGAGACATGTCATTAAATGCTCAGTATCACACACAAACACATACATTCCAAAAAAAAAAAAAAAAGTGACTAAATGCATTTCTTTATGAAAAAGGTCTCCTCCTTAGGCAGTAGCATTGGCGAGGCACGGCTCTTTCTGCTTTGTCTTTTCGAGACTGATTCTGCGTGTGTTCTCAAAGGAAGCAGCAGCGTTATGGATGGTGCGTCTCCATGTCTCCGGATTTGAGGCCGGAGTGGACCATTGATAGTAGAGAATATGGCCAAAGTTGAGGTATTGTTTCAGGGAGTCCTTGTATCTCCTCTTTGGAGCTCCTCTCTTGCGGCAGCCTGTGGTGGGTTCACCATAGAGGATCACTGCCTCCTATCTTAGGGAGGCAGTGATCTTCCATCCTGGAGCTGCCCAGCGCAGCTTCATTCTCAGCATCACGGCCGCAATATTGGTGACCCCTGCCTGTTCAAGGACAGCCACATTAGTCACACAATCAGTTCAGTGGATGTTTAGGATTGTACAGAGGCAGCACTGATGGAAGCGTTCGAGCAGTCGCAGGTGGTGGCGGTAGATGACCCATGATTCAGACCCATATAACAGAGTAGACAGTACAGTGGCTCTATAGACACTAATCTTTGTACTTCTCTTCAGGTGTTTATTGCACCAGAGTCTTTTATAAAGTTTTCTGAAAGCTCTGTATGCCTTTGCTAACTTGTTGTCTATCTCATTGTCAATCTTACCATCCGAGGAAATGATACTTCCTAGATAGCTGAACTTTTGGAATGACTTAAGCTCTGATTCGCCTATGGTGATGTGGGGATGATGGAAGACTTTCTGAGGTGCAGGTTGGTAGAGAACGTCTGTCTTCTTCAAACTGACTTCCAGCCCAAAAAGCTCAGCAGCCTCTGCAAAGCAGGATGTTAAGCGCTGCAGTGCTGCTTCTGTATGAGCAACAAGGACGGCATCAGCAGCGAAAAGTAGCTTACGGAGAAGGTGATTTAGGGTCTTGGTGTGGACCTTCAAATGCCGTAGGTTGAGTAGGCTTCCATCGGTACAATATCGGATGTAAATGCCATTTTCTTCATCGAGGTCTGCCGTGGCCCTTTGGAGCATCATGCTGAAGAAGATTGTGAATGGAATTGGTGCAAGAACGCAACCTTGTTTCACACCATTGGTTATTGGGAAGGGCTCAGACGGTGCATCGTCATATCTGACTTGGCCACGCTGATCCTCATGTAATCATTTTGAGCATCCAAACATGCTAATGCATTTTTTAAAGCTGTGTTGTATGTAAGGAACATTCATGTCTAAAGAGACATATGTTGTGAGATCAAGTGATTTTACTGGAATTTAGCAGTATTGCAGTCTCCAATATACATTTTTCTTTTGTTATATGTTAACCTTTTGAAATAATTTCAAAACTGTTTTCTCCTTTGTGTATACAGCTAAGCTATATTTTAAAGAAGAGAAATGCTTTATTTAGATCAGTCTTGTCTACCATGAGTCAACGTTAAGTGACACAGTCAGTAGTCTGTATATGTAGACAGCCATATCAGTAGACATATGTATACGTATATGTAGACAGTATATTAGACTCTCTGGAGTTAATAAAGATATACTGGTATCACTAGAATTTCAAATCCTAATTTACTGATTAATTGTTTATCCTAAGAGGTATGCTCAGAATAAGAAAGATGAATTTCTATCTCAAATAATAGCTTATCTTTTCAGAAAAGCACTAGCTGTGAAGGCAGTGTAAGTGAAATTTTTTGTCTGGAGGTCTAATAGTTAGATTACTGAATTTTACTAATATTTATATTACATAAAATTATACCTCAGTTTTAGAGTGAATGATGGATTCAATATATTTTCCTACCAAAACCATTCTTCCATAATCAAATATATTAATAACACAATTATTTTGACAGAGAGAAGTGTGTTTCTATGGAAAATTATGGAGGTAAAGCCTATCAATCAGATGGCAGGATTTCATTAGTTTTTATAATCTGATACAAATGCACATCATTTACTAACTGAGAAGTCATCAGTCATCCTCAGCAGAAAAGCAGTTAATGGACCTGAGGACTATTAGGTTTTCTTTTCTCTTCCACCAATGAAAAAGGCAGCCAATAGTTCCTTTTGATTGATGAACAAAGGGTGGGCATGACATTTTCAACAGTTTAGAGGTTTTTTAGTTTTGTTTTTATTTGTTTTCTGTTTACGTACAGTAGAGTTAGTAACTGATGAAAATAGATATCTTGTGAATATCATCACTGGAGAGGCACTTGCTGTTGTTAGTGTGCTTCAATATGGTGTTGTTTTTTTAAATGCAATATAAGGTTGTGGTTGTTGCAGAAATTAATTTCCTTGTAGATCAGTAACAGATTCTGGTACTAGGGAGGAATGTGGTCTTATTTTCTGTTAGGTACAGATGTCATTCCTGCATCACCTTAAATTTCAGTTACTAGTCAGTCACTTTCTCCATTGCCTGGATCAAAAATTCTGTCATCTTCTCTAGTGGCTGAAGAAAAATGTGTGAAAATAAGTTATTTGTTTTTAGCATCAAGTAGTAAGTTTGCAGAGGCATAGTATGCCTGCATATGGAAAGGTTACAGTAACTGATGTGAGAAAATATGGCAGAATCTGACCATAGTGTTTATAGTTCAGAGGCAAGTGTCTGAGCATAGCTGATGAGTTGAGGATATTCATAGCTCAGGTACAGACGACCTAGATGCACATATTTCATTGTGACCGTGGAGAGACCTTTGAACTGTATACAACTATACCACTGTCAACTGTATTTGATCTATGTGCTGTGAGAATACTTGTGATACACATACATCTGTGGACTCCCTCCATGATGAGATAAATGTTAAAAGGTGCAAGCTAGTAGACAAATTTATATTGTTGGGAAAAACAGGATGAATAAACATACTGAAGCAAGGTGTTAGCTTAAATATTTATTTGCATTTCTTAATTTCTCAAAATGAATTCTATATTGACAGTTTACTTCACCTATATAATTCATTATTAATATTTGTTTTTGTTTGCTTTGTGGGCAGTTACATTTAAAAGAGGATTTTTGTTTTGTAGAATACTTTATGTCCAAGTTATAGAGGATCGTTAAATGCTGAGGCTGTACTTTGCAGGTTAATCAATGCCAGAAGCTCCTATTATAAATGCAAACCAATTTAATAAAGGTTAAAATTTTATGCAAACAGAAAACTATAACATGTAAATCAAAATTATATATATATATATTTTTTTTAAATGTGCTGTCCTGCTATTGTAAAACTTTCAGGCAATATTTATTCTGAGGGTGAGTGGGAGGGGATTCACGTTTGTTTTCCTGTGTTACTGAAAACAATAATTCCGACTGATATTTATAGGTAACTGATTGAAGTATTAGTCTATGATGCTGAGAGCATAATTCATCTGTCTGTAGGGTTGAAAATATGGGCAACCATATACATGATGCTCTATCATATCCTATCTGGTCTTCAGTTACCTGTCTGTAAGGGCTCAGTTCTGATAATTCCCTATCTACTGGCTTTGTGTGGATCTTTTGGCTGCTTTAGGGCACTGCAAATATACATTTAGACAAGTGCATTCAGTTTTAGATGTCCATAATGTAGATGTGCAAATGAAAATGCCTGGTTTCACTTATCTACAATTTGACAAGGTGGAATACATCCTAGTAATATTTTTTCTAGGAATAAACTTGCTGATTATTAGTAAGACATCAAATTAAGACAACTGTAGACTTTTACACTTTAGGTGTGTACTGTTAAACATAAGGATCCTATTGCCAATGAGTGTACTCAGAGAGTACAGAGTACAGTACAGAGAGGATTTTCCAGCCCAAGTAGTGAGTATTTATCTTCTGTAATTTGTCAGCACCTTTGAGTGTCACCTTGTCTTTTCTTTTCTATAAATTTCCAATATTCCAAGTATGCTCTCTTTTATTGTTCTTTCCCCACTGCCCCACTAATAATAATAAAAAAAAAAGTGTTAAATAGTTGGTATAATAGTTAGTTAATATTGTAGTTTTACTACAGATCTACCTGGATATTTTGAATCATACTGAATATGCGTAATATGCATTAGATTGCATTATTGTCAGAATTGCTCTTTACTGTTCATATTCAGCTTACATGCTTCTTTTGGATTTTTTAAGTATTTATCTTGGGAAAATAGATTCATAGCATTTTTTAAGAAACATTTTCATAGTTATTTTACTAGTAAAATGTCAAATTTTATGGAATGAAAACATTTCTATATATCCAAAAATATTTTTAGATTACATTTGCATTGGAAGCTTTGGGATAACAGCTGTACATATGGTAATACATA
Source organism: Crypturellus undulatus (assembly GCA_013389825.1). Lineage (NCBI taxonomy): Eukaryota > Metazoa > Chordata > Aves > Tinamiformes > Tinamidae > Crypturellus > Crypturellus undulatus. Next base: position 52,999 of record VWPW01003426.1, on the reverse strand, counting down.
CAACTTTACACTTCTACTTCAGAAACAGCTTTGAAGCACATACTTGTTTCTGTTAAGCATCATTCTTTTTTACAACCTAGTTTTTAATGTATTTCAAAATTTAAAAGGTTGAGTATATCACCTGGAATCTGTATACTTTCCATATAAAATTTTGGTATTTTGGGGAGGTATTTCCACCAAGAACTAGACATTCAATCAACAATCATCTGGAACAGAGATCAAAATCTATCACCATAATTTTTGAAAGGTTGTTTTTCAACTAGAATTTTTTGTTTGGTTGGTTTTTTTGCCTGTTGGTTTTATAGATCGGATAGCAATAGTTAGTCTTCCTAGTTGTTTATGCTTCTGGGTTTATAACCAGCAGAAGCATGCTAGGATTAAGACAGAATATGACTTTCTTGCTAAAATTTTATTTATTTTTGTGAATATTGTGAATATAGACTGCAAATATTTATGTGACATGACGGTAGTAACAGCAGTACCTTAGAAAAAATGAATATCCTGAAAGAATCTATTTATATGAAATAAAGTGAAAATATGATTAGTCTATGCCCTCTGCTACATTGTGGATACACAAAAGATGCTATAAAGGTCCAAAATTTCAGGACTACATAATATCTTCCTTTGAAAAGGAATAGTAATTAATATATTGCTAAATTTTAAATAAATAAATGCTTCTGGTTCTGAAGCCATACTGATACATAATCCATTAGCACCAGTTAACTTATAATGTATGAAATAATAGAACTGTCTTATTTGACTGTTCTAGAATATTCTAGAACAGTCAATATTTCATATTTGAAAATTCCTTCTTGAGGCTGATTTTCAAAACCCACATTGTCCTCACACCCAGAATCTTACACAACAGGCAAATCTTTTGTGAAATATTTGTTTACAGTACTGCTTCCCTTTAAAAGTATATCTGGTACCATTTTGAAATATTTTATGTTTTCCACTTTTTTTTTTTTAAGAGTTTTTTTGGGGGTGTATAAATACAGTAAGTACATAAATACATTTTAATATATAGTTTTGATATATACTTTCTTTGAACCCTAAACAGATGTTCATACTGAACTGATGAGATGAATCAATAAAAAAACATCACATCATGTCTCATTTATAATAATGATACATATTCTGCTCTGGAAAACTGGGAAAAAAATGCAAACTGGTTTTGCACAGAATTTATGCCTAAACAGTATCAATCTCTGTGTTTCTGATTACTGCACATTTAGTATGCAGATCAGTTGCACAGCTCTTGATCTGGTTTTAAATGTATAGAACACAGAAACACAGAAACAAATCAGCACATATTTCCCTGCAGCCTTTAGTGATTTTAAAAACCAACAGAATAATAGTACCCTGTGATTTTACTGTCATGTTAAACCAATTCAAGGATGCCTATTATCTTTAGTCTTTCATTTACAACTCTCTTATTCAAAACACAAAACTTTGTGATACAACTGCCAAGAATTTTGCTTTGACAAATCATTTATTGTCTTGTCATTTTTGAAGTTACTCACCCATCTTACCTGTTTTTATTGTGATAAGATCTAGTACACTACCCAGCTAAGTGCTGAACTCAGCCAAATGCCTTTTCACTATTCTGGAAGAAGGAGAAAAAAAAAAAATGATATAATGAGTACAGGTAAGGCTAGTCATCTTGGCTTTTGATCGAGGTTGATCAAACTAAATCAGACACTATAAAACAAAAACTGTGAAAAATATCTCTTATCGGTGAGGGTACTTGTTTTCTTACATTCGGACACATTTGTATAGATTTCAAGTACATTGTTTTTTGCACTTGGGATGTCAAAGATAAACAGCAGTGGATAAGTTCCCAGAAAACACAACACAGTGTTTTACAGCTGCAACAGACATGCTTGTGTACTGCGTATAAGTTAGCCATTTTACTGCTTCTTGAATATCAGATGTTGAAAGCTTCCCGTGGCTATTTGTTACTCTTGATTTGTTTGTGCAAATTCTCTTCATTATGAACTCCAGGTTTCAGTCAACATGCGCTTTTACCAAGTACTGTAAATCAATGCAGGAATAGTATGTTAAGCCTAGGACAAAAATGGATAATTTATTAGTAGGTGGCATACAGGTGCTTCTGAGACTATTCCAAGACACTTTTATGATATGGAGATATGACATATTTCATTTACATCATAATATGGCAGGAAGATTTACTGGTAACCATTTACTCTCTTCCAGAAGATTCCCAGTACTGAATATGGCATAATGTCTAGAGCTATAATTGCTTTATTTTTTTTCCAATTTGTAAAATGTAATCCAATTTGCAGTTCCTGTCCTTTTTTTTTTTTTTTTTTTTTCATTTTTGAGCAATATAATAAAGTAATGAAAGAGACCTTTCTTTTCTTCTTCAGTGAAAGAAGGAATTTTATTGAACCTTAATAGTTCAAAGAACACTTGGGTAAGGAAAGAACACTTGTAAAAGAACTTCTAATATTCTCCTTATCTGCACCTCTTCTCTCATCCCTTACTCATATCTTCTCCCTCTCTAGTGAGATGTGCTTATACTAGGATATTGCACTGGGTTAAAGGAAAACTATTTTAGGTTTCTGAGACGTGATACCTTTTTCTTATAAAGCCAGGGACATCCTTTTTTTTTTTTTTTTAATAGATATTTTTATTAATTGAGTTGTACTCAATTAATAGAAAATATCTTGAAACATATTAATGAAAAAACAGTTACTGTCGCACATAGTAATAAGAAAATGACAATGGGAGTAGGTAATCTTTAATAGAATACAGAATTAGAGTTCAGTGGACAGTTCATTAAGCAGTTTTTCTTAACAACTTGGATTTGTTGTTGCTATGGTTATAAATGTAGGTTTTCTGTGGTCTACCACTGAAGCATTGATTATTGGTTGCATAATGTATTTTACAGTTAATAACTAAAACATACTTTCAATACTAAAATACATAATATATTTTCAATAACCAAATTGTACTTTTGCAGGTAGGGATGGGGGCTGCCAGCAGGACTTGTTAGGTCCTGGCATTGAGATCCCATCACCCATCCCAGGGGCGCAGAGCCTAGGCAAATGAAAAGAAAACCATGAATGATTAACAATAGTGTTTTTTTTTTTTTTTTTTTTTTTAAGAAACCTCATAAAAATATGTCCTTTTTCAAAACAATTATTAGAAGCCCAGTGTAATTGTCACGGAATGAGTGGTGGTGGGCGGTGAGTGACACAATGCACTTCACTCGTGGGAAAGAAATAGGTTTTATTGATAATGACAATGTTTTCAGGAGATTCTATGGCAAGGTCACTTATTATTTACTGCATGGAGGTTCAAGATACACCAATTACCAGTTACCAAGGAGACCCTCCCTTTGGATCACGAGGTTCAGATTGGACCCCCTTGCTTTCCACACTCCTTCTGAGAGGAGTCTGGGTGAGGCTGGATCCAACCCTAATCCCAGACCTGGTCAACCGTTTATGTCTAAGGGATTTGTGCACAGTTCCAAAGTAAAGTTTACAAGTTCAAAAATAGAAAGGTGCACTATGGTCACAAATCTATAGTGGGAAGGATCTCTTAATCCCGAGGAGTATCCTTGAGAGGTGTCCCTGCTCAAGAGGAGATCCTGGCATGCAGCCCACTGCCATACAAAGAGAGCTCAATGGGCTCTTGGGCTGACCTCATATTTATGGCATAAGATGATTGACATATAGCCATTCTTTCAATTCAGAAATGACTGTTGGCTGGTGTACACACAATTAACCTTATCTCGCCATCAGGATAGGACCATCAGGACTGTTATTGATGGTTAATGGGTTGGGGAAGAAATCAGGGAGGCAACTACCAGGATCAGATAACGTGGTCTTAACACCTGAACAGGGCTATGTGTGAGAAGTCAGGCTGAGCTGGGGGAGGAGCTTATCCCTCACAATAACAAAGTAAATTGAGTTTTCACTGACGTGGTATTTATACAGCAAAATGACATCCACAACTTTAAACATTAGTGCTCTCACTCCTGAATTATAACAATAACTAGAATAATTAGTCATAAATTAAAGGTATAAGTAATAAAATAATTGTTATGCACAAATATTGCATTATCCACGTGGAAATTTGAGGAATCTGTGTTCCTTTCCTAAAGAAACAGTTAATGTAATTAATATATCAGTGGGAAAAAAAAATAAAACAAACCAAAAAACACATGATTTTCCTTTGTAACAATATGGTTGAATTTTAGTCTAAGTGAAAAAATCACTGTATTCTTAAAATGGAAATGAAATTACTGTCCATATTCATTATATATGCACACTGCTATTTAGATTGCAAGATATAAAATAGACTCATGTTTCTGATAGTTGCCTTTTATACAGCTTCACAAAACAAAAAAACCTACTTCTACCTTTGGTTCAGCTTTATCCTACCTGAGTCAGATTATACATGTCTGGAGTAAATTATGTTTCTCACCTTCACTGAATTTACTTGGTGAAGTACAATTATTCAAGTGTTATTTGTAGACAATTGCATGTCATGGAGTGCAATCAATTAAGTTGCCCTTTAAGGATAACTTACCAAAATGTACCAATTTTTGGTACTATATTAAACATGCAACAGCTGCATAAATAAGTGAAACGTCAGTTCTGTATGTAGCTCAGCAGAGAGTTGGCACCTTATAGTTATGGTAATTCTATGTTTCTTGAACCAGAGCTGTTGGTATACTTTATTTAAAAGTATACATTTATTTTCTTTTTACTAGGTTATTCAGATAAATTTTGAAGAATTTGATCTGGAGATTGGCTATGACACACTAACAATCGGTGATGGAGGAGAAGTGGGTGATCCTAAAACTGTGCTTCAAGTGTAAGTCTTTTGCATTTATATCTGTAATCATTCATGTGATTGACGACATGGAAATAATGATGAAAAAGAGATAATTTGTAACAAAAACTTACCAAGCTTCTGAAAGTTCTTAATGCTGGCAGGTTAGATACATTATTTTATTATGAACTTACTGGTCTAATATCAGAAAGAGATGGATTGGACAACAAAATAAAAGAGATGAACTAGCATACTTTGAAAGAAACATATTCAATCTCTATTTTCATGTGTACATAGGCAAATTTGTAGAGCCTACTATGCTTGCTTTTCAAGTGGATTGTAATTTAAATAGTTATCCGAAAGTGGTTGAAAACAAGTAAATGTTCTACTTGCACTTATTTCAGCAACCTTGCTTTGACAAAAGATGTACTGTAGGACTTTGACCTTTATGTGCTTATTGACTATGGTAGATAGATAGGCCCAGAAAATGAGCTAGAATAATGAAGAAATAATTACAGAGAAAATCTGAATAGGACCAATATAGTAAAGCACTCTGTTCGGATTTGGCTTCTTTAAAGGTGCTAATAATAAATATATATATATATACTTCGAAATGTCTGACATATTGGGGTAAAAAATGATGTAATTACAGTGTTAAGCCTATTGTAAACATAATGGAATTCTGTATCATTTTATTTTATCAAGGAATTACAATTGTCAAGAGACTCATTTAAGTGTTAATATATATGATAAAATGTAAAGAACTATTCTGTAAAGAACTAGGCAAACATTCTTTTCCCCAAAATTATATAGAAGGTAGAAAATAATTGAATATTGCTAAAAATCTGTAAGTATATCCTCTTCTGAGCTATGCAAATGCTGTTTGGAATATCAGGCATCTCAAATAAATCATCTATTGTATGCTGTAGTTTTGGATTGCACATTTTAAAATAATTATCTTTCCTCCAGCAAACTGATAATTGTTTTGAATGTGCCTTATTTGTAAATGATGTGAAAATGCTTATTTATCTTTCATTTCATCAAAATTAATCAGAAATTGTTCCAAAAAATTATTTCCCTGGTTTTACTGGGCACTTTTGGATAGGAAAGTTGAAAATCCAAACCTGAATTTAAGCAGCAATTAGACAGAATTATGTTTCCTAAATCTAGATTGTAGTCTGGATAATTCCTGTTGTCTGATAATTCCTGTACATGGAAGTAGATAAACTCCAAAGCCATTTCAGTATTTGTCATTAAATATCCCTGGGTGCTTACATATACCTGCCCCTAAGAACATGAGCAGTTGCTTAAGCCTAGTGAGCTCAGGACCTAGTGAACTGATCAGAAAACAGTTGTTGGACAAGGTAAACGAAGCTGTTCCTAGTGCTTGCACATAAAACCAAAACTTTCACAAAAAGGATAATGTGCAAGGTTTAATACTAAGGTCTGAAGGAGGAGAAGGAGGAAGAAATAGTGGTTCCTGCTACAGTTGCAGCACTTTTTCAGGATGTTGGGAGATCTGGTTTAAGCAGCTTACCTGGAAAGTTGTTGCAGGTCACTCTTCATCTGGGTGCACCTTGGCACTGACTGCTATATATATGTACACTATATTGGGTGTACATGCGCATGCACTCCATCTTCCATATTAGTGATCATTTTTAGCAAAAGGCAAGGAGAGTGTCACAGGCTTCTGAATATCCTCTAATCCGCTCTTGACTGATCTGTCTCAACGGAAATATATGTCACTACTATGGGAGAAAGGTGTGTGTGATAGAACTGATAAACTATGTAATAAAATAAATAAATAAAAAATAAATAAAAAGGAAGCCTCCTAATCATTATCTATCCATCCTTACAGTGCTTCCTGCATATTTTTTTTAAAGGAGATGTAAAAACTTACCTCCAGAATACAAATCTCGACAATGAATACAGAGCAGAATAAGTCTTAGACCCTACAAGAGAAGACAGGATAATTCACAACCTCAGTTTCACTCTTTATTATCTTAAGTAACATCCTTTATATAATACTGCTTTTTCTGGATCTTACTGATTTACAACCCCAAAATCTTCCCAAGTACAGACAACCCCAAAAACTTAAGTCAGACTCTGCAGGATTCTTCACAGGTCTTGCTGAATGCAAGATGCTGAAATTACAGATAACTCATTTCCTTTTACAATGGGAGATGGAGTGCAGCAGGGAGGAATTCTTTAATGATGCAGAATTTTGTTAAAAAGTATGGACTCTGAAAACTGCCTAGAAAAAATAAAAATAATTTAGAAAAAGTATCTATAACTGATTTAACAACACAGAAATGATGAACTTTTCTATCCTATATATCATAGGAATTGTTCCCTGTGATATTACTTGGAGACTGATATTCCCAATGGTTGTGGCCAAAATCTACTATCTCTCACCAGTGACAATTACAGAACTCTGTTGGCTATTACAACAGTGTTGTTTCTAATGGAGGGACAGTCTGTTAATCTGTTAATTTGGCAAAGTCTGAAATCACTGAAGACAGTTCCCTTAGAGCAGGAATGAGCACTTAGTGCATTATTTTATTTTGGCCAGGCAGTTACTTGTTCAGTTCTGGCAACAGTTGCTGTAGTAGCTCCATCTGTGAGCGCAGATGTGAGAAACTGCCATGGATTTTTCCCATAGCATATTATTTTATAGAGCAACAAGCTAAAAAAGACCAGAGGGGAGATCTAAAATTAACTACAAAATATATTTTAGATAGACTTTGAATTTGAAGTTTCAGCTTGTTTTAAAGAGTGATTACAAGTAGTGAAAAAAAAAAAAAAAATATTTTTACATGATCTTGTGTTTGTGATCCTAACTTTGCAAGGATGGGAAATGTGTTGCTACTTTCCAACATTCTATTGACAATGAGCCAATAAACTCTTATCAAATCAGAGACAAAGCCTTTTTGTTTTTTGAAAAAAAAAAAGAAGAATGTAATTTGTAAAACTGTAGGGTTCAGGATGCTTTGTTTTTACTGTCACAGTATTTAAGAATCATTCAGCAAACCAAATGAACGTGTAAGATTTCACTGACTTTCAGTTTTTTATACTATGGTCCTATACTGTAATTCATGTGTTTATCTATGGATGGCCTGTACCACTTTAGATACCTTGTGGGCTTTGAAACACTGGGTCTTGCAGACCCAGAAGTTGCAGAAGTCTTGCATCCTACTGGAACAGGAGTTAGAGGTACATCTATAGAAAAGATTACTAAGTAATTACTCAGTGTCTGACAACTTTGGAAAGTCTTAAAGTCCTGACATCTGGTATTCTTGTTAATGAAGGAATGTCATATACCTTCTTCCACCACTGTGAAAGAGGTCATGAGGGAAGCTGAAAGTGTGTACAGAATACAAGGGTATTAATAGCCATATTGTTGTTTAAGAAGAGAAACCTCACCTAAAATATGGGATGTCTGTGTTCCAAAGTGGCATCGTTATATACCAGATGGGATAGTTATATATACATATATATATACTTGTTTATGGTGTGGAAATCTTTTCAGAGTCTAATTAAAGCTTCCTTCCTGGCTTTTATCTCTGTTAAGAAAACCTAAAGTGCAATGACTTTACACTGGTTTTGCTTTCTCTAGGTTAACTGGGAGCTTTGTACCAGATTTAATTGTGAGCATGAGCAATCAGATGTGGTTGCATCTTCAAACGGATGAAAGTGTGGGTTCAATTGGTTTCAAGGTTAACTACAAAGGTAACAATATATATAATTGGAAGCAAGTTTAACAGTACACCAAGTAAGGCCAATATTATGAAATATTCTTCTGCATTAGAAGATATGTTCTTTTCACAGTTCTGTTATTTTTTTTAAAATGTAAGAGAATGCAAGGTCTTTGAGTAGGAAATAATAGTCAAAATAAACTCGTTCTCTTAAAAGGTCTTATGTCCTGTGAAATTGCATAACTTTTATGTAGTGTCCTTACAGGAATTGAATCCAAGAAGTTTTACATTCAATTTTTTGTTATTTGTTTCATGTTGAAAACATTAAAATGAAATAATTCTTTGAGTGTTTAAAGCTGAACGCATAAATGCACATTTCTTACATTCTTTTGAAAATTTGCCATGCTTATCAAAACAAAATAACAGAAGCCTAGGTTTGAAATTATCTAGGAATTTTGGGTCAGGGCAAATAAAAGCTTGCATTATACTGTTGTTCTTTACTGTCATGAAATGTGAGAGTTCTGTAATAAAAACAGCTGTTGCTAGTCAATACCTCTAGAAGAAACTCAAAGTTTTATACAGCATTAACATCAGCATCACGCAGAGAATTAAGAATAAAAATAGATATTATTTTATATTGTTACAGAGTATTTTCATTTATTGGATTTACATTAGATATACCGTCTTAGTTTCATGTACTTAGAAAACCTACATTTTAAAATGACATGTTTCTTGCCTATCCTTGAAACAGATCATAGATTATATCATAATTATTTAACAAAGTAGAGGAAGAAAAGGCAAAAGTCAAGGTAATAACACAACTAATATACATAACAATGAATATGAGAAATGGAGTAGATTTTGTGTTTTGACATTTATTGATACTTTCACATAAGCTTCCCTTTCCACGTTTTTAATCAGCCCAAAGGAATTCTCTGGATCATCAAGTGAAAATAAATAAGATTTAATGTGTGATTTAGAGAAGAAAGAGAATCCCTGGGGTATATCATTCTGTGAAAGGAATGGAGTGATGACAAGCAAATAGGATAAGGAATAGAGTATAGTTAGTAGTGCAAAAGAATGAGAAGACCCTGAAAACAAATTGAGGAATGATGAATGGAAAGGCTTATTGGAAATAAAGCTGCACAATATGAATTGCTGTGTCTTTCTGTCCTTAAGACTTCCTTTTGACTGTTTGGGTGTATTAAGCTCAGTAATGACAAGACACAAGTGCAAGCATACTTATGCATTCATGCTATTCAGATGTTTATATCAGAGTAAGACTAAGATTGAAAGAGTTTATTACTTACTAGTATGACAGTTATTAAAATTCAAGACCGCCACATTCCTAGCAATTGTTGAAAGGGGAAGAAATGGTCAGTAGAAAGACATTAAAAAAAAGAGAAAAAAAAGAGAGATGAGACATGTAATTTGTGAATATAGCAAACCATGGCTAAGTGGGAGAAAGACTTATTTTGATCTGAATTTGAAATAATTTGCACAGCTCAAGTAATTGTTTCCTTTATTTACACAACTCTTTTTAGTAAAATAATTTTACCTACAATAATTTTAGTTTGCAGAGGGCAGAGGATTTCTATGTGCTGCTATGCTTTGTTTTATTCATGAGTTAGTTACACTTATTCTTAGAAACAATGGTTCTGCAAGAATAAAATTAATTGAAATTGAAAGGTAGAAGGAGATAGAAAGGGTGAGTACTCACACAGTCTCATCTCCATATAATCAACTACCTGTGTGATTTCATATCTCTCTGAATACTGAGGATGTTTTTATCTCTTTCGCTACACTGGTACTTTACACTAACTCACCAAGTAACATTTGAATGAATTTCAACACTATTAGTTCGTTTGTTTTGTTTTGTTTTTATCTGGAGTATGGTATTGGATTTTTATCACTTGCCTTTGTTCTGATCCCTGAGAGGGTATATTTATTCATTAGAGATCAGAGCATTGGCCAGTATTCCCTTCAGTAAGATGCTTTTATTTGAAATTCAACAACAGGTTTTGAACACATATGTCTAATTGGATAATATTTTGTATAAAAAAACTGTTTTATAAAGTAAAGATTATATAAACCAGTTTTGGAAACCAACTTGAGAATTTCTTAAAAGAAATGTGATTTCTAGGAGTCCAAGTAAAAGTTTAAGCCTACTTTAAGTAACAACATGAACTATTACAGTGCATGCCCAAGCTGTTTGTATTTCTTTTAATAGATCAAATTATATTCCTAGAGCTTGACTCCTTTCACCTCACAACTCCTACAATCTACTCCAAGATTCAGAAATGTAACTGTTGCTTCTGATACTATATTTATTTTTATATATTACATATATAAATCTTGACAGTTTCTGCTTGCATAAAAGTGCATCCACATTAGCATCTTGGATTAGATCCGGCAGTGTGCTTTTGGAGTGAACCTTCTGATCATCCCAACTCCCCTTGCTTCAGTTAACATCATGGAACAATCTTGAAATGCACCAAATATACATTTTTCTGACATAATTCAGAGGATACACTTGAACCGCATTCCCGAGGCACTACAGCCGCTAATGGACATTCAGTCCAACTTGTCCAAAATAAAACATTAAAACAAACTGAAACTTTTATAAATAATATGCATATTGTAATCTTCTATTGCTTCATCCTAAAAATTGTCATGTGTTGGAGATAATTACTTATTAATATACCTGATACAGTACTTGCAAATAGCCAGACTACTTGCCCATTAAAATGCTTTGTTGCCTAAATATTTGCATCTGTGCATCCTAAGTCTCAGTTAAGAACAGAGGTAGCACCATCATGCCTGTCTCATACCATCAAGATTTGTAATGGATTTGTAAAGGGATTTGTAGAAAATGAACAATGCTTCAATATAGTGGATGTGTAGGTCTGAGCCTGACAAATATTTTCAAGAAAATAGATTGTCCTACATGGAATATGAGAGGAGGAACAGAAGGCTGTGGGATATTGTGTCCATGTACCCTGTGTCCTCCAAAACAGTGTACTTGCCCAAGGTGTGAGATAGAAGGTTAAATCCTTTCCAAATGGAATAGGATTGAATGCACTGTATCATTTGTCATGAATGTGTGACTCAGCAAGTAGTGTGCCTGCTTGCTTTCTCCCTTTCAGATATACTTCATGTTAGGCAAGTGGAAAGACTGAGAAATGACAGCTGAAAGTGAATTGTTGAATACTTTTGCATTCTCTAATTTAGGAGGTTTTAAGCTGAATAATTATTTCAAAACTATGTTATTATAGGAACTAACAATTTATTTTCTTTTGTGTACCTGACATTTGAGAGAACCTAGTAAGTATTTGTGAAATAATAAAAATCTTTGGTCTCTTCTAGACTCAACGATGTTGCATATGGAGTCATTTTATGGTTTTAAGCTGTAGATATCATTACTATTATTTAAATGAAAAATAGTGATTCAAATAATCACCAACCTACTTAGCAAAGTAGAACAATAAATATCAGAAATGGGCTAGAGAGAAGTACAAGTCCTGGTCCCTAGTTCAGTAAAGGCATACATATATTATTGTATATTTTGATAAAATATATGGAATACTTAGTATTCTGAAATGTATGGTTTCCAGTTCACAACTTTGATTATTTGACTACCTCATCTTTCCTTTGGATATAGGATCAGATTGTGGCCATCATACAACTAGCAAATAATTAAATAATGGAGTTTTGTAAGCTTTGCATATCAGTGTTATGAAGGAAATCCTACAATTTAATAGTTACTACCAGTAATAAGATAAATTAATACTTCACATCATTCGTATTTCAGAAAGTTATGGCATATTTGTACAGTGACACTTGTTTTCCTAAAGCTATGATGAAGAGGAAGGAAGTTTCCATCTAAAAGGTACTAAAGAAACTGACATTTCTCAACAAATTTAAACACTGAAGCTTAGTTTTACTAATCTAAATTTAAGGGGAAAAGCCAACTGTGCAAAATAGAAAACATACTGTTGGAAGTATGGCATAGCTTTTAAAAAAGAAATAGCCTTCAAAGACTAGAAATAGCCTCACTTTTGTTAAGATCATAAGATTTTGAAGAATTATGCTTTTTTTTTTCATTCCTGAAAAAATGACTGAGACTAACAGTGGAGTACTATAGTACTTGGAAAATTATGTGTGTAAGGTCTTTAACTGTAACCATGTTCATATACATCTGCTCCTTTTATAACATTGGACATATGTGAAAGGATAGACAAAATAGTAAAAGCCCATATTATATGCCTTTCCAAAAGGTTACTGAAGAATTCATGGGGTTGCAGAATAAAAATACATTATCACAGTTGTAGCTCATAGGAAAAAGGCAAGAAATCAAATTCATGTAAATGTACAGTACAAATACATCCTGCATTACCTTAGGATGGACAAGCTGAACTCTTGCTTCTAAATGTACAATAATTCAAAACATCTTTAGGGCAGCCTGTTGCTATGAGGTTATATTACACCTTCAATTTCTGAGCAGTGGTTAGAGCTGAGATTTGTGTACTCTGCCTTATGCCCAGTAAGCAACTACACAATAATAAAGACTTTTAAATTTTCCAAGTAGAGTATTCTAATAGTACTGCCTTCTGGCAGGACAAATTCTATTTAAAAAAAAAAATATATATATATATATATATTTGCTGTTTTACCCATACTTAATTTTAGTTGCATGAGAAATAATCATTTTGAGAAAGGTTACTTAGAGCATGATGGTAAATTTTCACTAGCTAAAGAGGACTGTGGTAAAAAATGAATTTAAACAGATTTGCTTATCAAATTTTCTGTATAAATTAAGTCATTCTCTTTTATGAGATTTATGCTCTGGTACCCAGTATTTAGAAAGATTTTTCTGCTTAAAGCAGAACTTTAATCTTGCTCCAGTCAGTGTGACTTGAGTTTGCATGCCTGCTTGCTCAGGGTGCCTGGGGTGGCCTTCTGCTGTTTTGTGTCCTCCAGTTTTCAGCCTATTTTCCTAGCAGTAAGCACTGAACACAGACACATTTCAGTTTTGCCTAAATACTGGGTATAGGTGGCACAGAGGTGGGTTTTTTTCAGTGTCTCACTACTCTACAGCACTTACTTACTCTTCTGATGGCCACAGGATACTGAATGGTCTGGATTAGGCAGATAGGTTCATTCAGTGTTAATCTTGGAACAGTGTCTAGAAGCATGTATTTCAGCAGCATGGACATGGAAAGGGAAAAGAAATGGGGTAATACAGGCTTCAGGAAAGCTTAAATTCTGGTACTTTATATTACAGACTAATTTTTACAAATTAATTAAGACACTTGGTGAAATTGTGTTGTCAGTTTCTAGACTGTTCAGTCTTGTGCATTTCACTTTCTGCTCTTGAATTACTTCCCCTTTTCTGGTAATTTCCATTCATTCTTTATAACACTTTCTCTATGAACTTCATGTGTAGGTTTTTCTGTGTGTATGTGTATTTTGTGGTGCAGTAACTAGATGGGATCATGGCAGTGATTTATGTAATAAAATTCTATTATCAGGAATGGTTCCTGCATTTTATGGATCTATTGGAATTAAGTATTTGATTTTTTTTCTACTTGTATTGCTATTTTCTGCTCTAGCTCTCTAGCTCCAGTTATGTCATAATTAATAATAAGAGCACAAATAGCTCCTAAAGGAGCTATTTTATCAGGGATGTTTAGTGTTTTTTGATTGTTTTTATAATTTCTGGATGGAGTATACTCTGCATAGATAAGCATATGTTTCCATTAACTTTGCCAAATGGGTGAAAACCATTCTTCAGTCTAAAAGGATATTTTAAGAAAGCAAAATAGTGCATTTATTCTCTAATTCCCTGAGATAGTTATTTACTGATGCTAGCTGCTTCTTTTAGTTTATTGATTTTAATTCTGATTTATCGCTGTGCTAGCTCTCATTAAATACTATATTCTTATTCTATGAAGTGAGATGGTCTTCAACAAGTCCTGATTTGATAATGGCTTTATCTGGGTAAAAGACAATTATCTCTATAAGGCCCAATTTATGGTCCTTTTTTTCCACAACTTTCCTCATGTCACTGGGGAGCTGCTCTGAGAAAGTGTTCTTTGAAGGACACTTCTGCAATTTTTTTTCAGTAAAAATTTATGTCATCAACCTTTCTAATTTTACTACTTAATTAAAAATATTTAGCAGTCAAATCTCTCTGATATTTTTATCCATAAAGAAGAATGTATTCTGACATTATTCTGCTGAGCAATATGAGTGCATTACATGTGGAAAGGTCATCTTTGCTTTACCCTTAACGTTAATTACTGGTCGAGCTAGGACAGCTGGCTAAGTGGGTATTAGTCTGACTCATCCCCCTCACCAATTCAATGTGTATTCGGTTGCATTATATTACACTATTTACCTCTATAATTCTGAGAAAAAAATACCTGATTATTAGTAGGAATAAAGTGAAAATTTTTCTTATGAGCACTTCTAGACTTTTAAATTATAATCATGACCACTGAGACAGGTGTTAAAACAATTCTTAATTTTGCAAGGTCCCTCTGGGCAAAGGCTAGAATTTGAAAGCCCAGTGTAGCAGAGCAACTTAGACCTAGAATACCTTAGTGCTGTTGAGCTCTAAAAAGTGTCTTGAATACAAGGTTGTTTGTCTGCATTTATTTTCATGCATTATTTATCTCTGGATGAATCTACTGCCATGTTTGGGATACGTATGCTTTTGTCTTCTCTGTTAACTAAGCCTGAGCTCTTAGTTCAAGCTGGACTCTTTGGGCCTTGCATTTTACCCCAGTCTGCATTTGGTATGCTCCAGTGGTCTCCTTTTACTGCACCGAATTGCTTTAGCAGAGGTCCCACTCAGGGACCACAGCATCTCTAAAGGGGGAGGAATATGGAGGCAATCTCTGGAGGTGTCTTCTTTCAGACGATTCAAATGCAACAGCAGGTGTCAGGGATTCATAACCAAGATTTCCACTAGTCTGTTTATTTAAGTAACATCATGTCACAGTCATTGCTAGACTTTATAGCCATTGCTGTTTCATTGAATAGAGAACCAGAATTTTTTTAGATTGCTCACATGAAGAGTGAAGATACACGTTTGTTTTTGGATGAGTTTCATATAATAGGTGCCTTTACTCATTGCATATATGAAATTACAGTAATTTTTAAGATTCACCTTTCAAAATAGCAGAAGGAATCAGAAGAATGATTGATATAACCAAAGTTCTGCACTTGCTTAGACTTGTCTGATGAGTTTGCCATATTACCAAGTCTATGCCAACAGAATGCCCTTTAATTTTAAAGTCAATAATTAATTATGTAAGTGCTGATATACTAGAAAATAACTAGATTAGCAGTGCTCTTACATCAAATATTTTCACCTTCTCAGAAAACATCATTAATTATTTTTATTATATAGGAGGAATTTATTGATGATACTTGGGTCTGGTTTGCTCTTTGTTAACACTTTCTGGAACACATTTCCAGAGAAATAAAGCTCTTCTGAGCTGTAAAGCTCAGAAGATTTGCTCAGATCACTGTACGACAGTTTTTCAAAAATATGATGTAAATAGTGCATTAAACATAAAATTCTTTTGTCTTAACATAAAACTTCCTTGCATTAAACTCATCAGTATTTTATGGCTTGTGGAGCCAGTTCTTAAGCTTTAATTGGTATTATTGCAGCTTTTCTTTCTGATTGAATTCTCAAAGATTTTTTTCCTAGTGCTGAAAACAGTTCAGTAAAACAGTTTTTAGGACACTGATATCACCAATATGTGTTCATTACGCCATTTTATTGTTTGTTGTTAACTTTTTTGGCCTATTTAGGCTCAAATATGCTTATAGTTCCTGTTTAATAACTGAAATATATGTTGAAAACCTCATCATTATTATATCGAAAATAAGACTATTAATTCCGTGTTCATTTCTTATGAATTGAAACACTGAATACATCTTTTTAGTCCACCTATTAGGGGATGCACATGGAGTACAAATAAGCATTTTAAAACAAAATCCACTTCCCAGTTATGTCCAGCTGATGAATGACTCAAGCTTTTGAATTGGCTGCTGTTGTGGTCTTGTTCAGAAAGATAGTCAGAAAAGTGGATTTTTGTTCATTTGTTTTGTTTTTCTGTCTCCTCTTCCTTTCATTCTTGCAGGGTGTAATTATGTCTATACATAAGATATTTTATGCTCAATGAAAAGTGCCAAAATGACAAATTGAACAGCAACCCCGTGATGTCCCATGATTTATTTTTAAACTATTTGTGAAATGAGTGACATGTTAATTCTGTAGAACTGAGAAAAGCACAGTCTCCAATATAACAAGACAGATTCTTTTTGTATGTATTGCCAAACAAAAAAAAAAAAGGCCATTCTCCCCTTGAATTTTAAGTCTAACCTTTTTCTTTTTAATACATTCTAGGAATTAGGAAGGGATTTATTTCATTTTGATTAATTTGTACCTCAACATTAACGTAATAGTCAAAATCATTTTTTTATGTAATTATCGGGTCACAAGTTGGTGGAAAGGAATTTGAAGTGCCGTAGCTTCTTGAAGCTATGAAGTGTCATAGTTTCTTTTTTTCATTGTGATTGGAGTGGAAGAGAGGAAGCTCCCCTACAGCTTTTTCAAGATACAGAAACATGCGGGTTTATCTTAAAAAAAAATACTGCATGGACAGATGAGCGCTCAGAGATAGTGCCAAGGTTAGCTCTTCTGGTTAGCTGACTGGTTAGCTCTTCCCTACAGCAAAACTGTCCAGTGTTTTGTGTTGGTGATTTCTTCTTTTATTTCATTTTGCTAACTTTAATGTTTATATGCAACATAAGGTAAAGGGAACAATGGTAGCGACTGATCACATCTCAGCAACTAATTGTTTCTGCCACTGTGTCCAGCTGTAGAGAAGTCCTTCATTTAAATGAGAAAGTCTGTTTACCATGGTTCTTTTTCTTTCTTTCTTGTTTGCTTGCTTACTTGCTTGCTTTCCAAATATTTGTATTCTCTGCAAATATTTTGCATTTCAGAAGTCTTGCAGATCTCTTAGAGTTAGTTTTTGATTAGTGTCCATATCAAAAAATGAGAGTAGATGATTCAACTCTAGCTGATTCTTTTAACTTTAGCTGAATTTAGGAAGTATATTTGCAAAAAAAAAAAGGAAGAAAAAAAGAAAAAGAGAGTGAGTGCTAAAAAACTAAGAAATTCTAACCTGATATGACTAGGAGAACAGATGATTATCCAGAAATGTTGTTTTTTATTGTAATATGTGCTTTGTGTGTATTTAGTATTTTTTGATTTAATGCTTTTATTGCAATATGTGCAACTTAGTCCTTTTATATATTCAAAATGGAAATTGCACGCTCAAATCTCTAAAGTTGAAGTACAGCTTGCATGTTGTACCTCAACGAACTGACATTAATAGATTGGCAAAATTGACAAGGATAAGTTCAGACTGAGAATTTAACGTGACCAGTTAGAAAAAAACACATAAAAATTGCTGATTATTCCTTTTATCAACAATGATAAAATAATGATTTTAACCAGAGGATAATGCAATTTTATAATCATACATACACACACATATATATGTATATAAAGAATAATTTTCTATATGTATTTACATAATCTGAAAGCCAATTATTTTGACATTTAAAAGTGAAATATTAAGTAAAATATTAGCATTAAAGTAAATTATATTTTCCCGACACTTTTCATAAATAAAAGCAAAAACACAGTCTTTCATCTCCTCTATAGATGACTTTCACAAAACATTCAAAGATTCTATACAGTTGGCAACATTTATCAGTTATATCATTTTGAAAATAATCCAGGAAAAATGTTTTCAATTTTTCTTTTTTTTTTCTATATTTTCCTAAGCAGTAAAAAAGTTGAAGTTTTTGAACTGTAAATTTGCACTTTGCTTTCGTATTTGTAATTCTTCTCGCAATTGTGTGAAATCTCTATTGATTCTAACAACTTACTTGTCATTATCACATATCACTGGCAATGAAAACCTCTTTAATTGCAAGCCAGTTCCCCCTCAGAAAATGTAGTTTTGCGATTTAGTATGGAGACATACTGAGAGCTGCTTGGAAATATATGTTTATTTCTGCTGTGCTATAATCAACTATACTTTTCCTTTACCATGGCATAAGAAACTACCTATGCTGTAATATCTTCCAAAATAACACAAACAAACAAACAAAAAAGTAGGTAACCATATAGCTAACCTTATAAGTAGTTAACCTATATGTATGTGCATTCTCAATTTACTTATTTGGCATACTTTCAACAATGTACCATCTTTGTCTAGTTTGTATATAGAAGGAGAGCTTGGGAGCCAACTGCTGAATTTGTTCAGGATCTTCACCTGTAAGGATAATGAGGTTGATTATCCTGCGACAACTACTTTACTAATGCTGATTGACAGTGGATAGAGACAGTTAATGAAAAAAGGCCACAGGTGACTTCTCAGCTAGGCTATTCTAATCCCTATTATAAATAACTCTGGAGAGAAGTATTTGAGATTACTATGGCCTCAAAATTTTAAGTTGTTCCAGGAAATTTAATGTTTTATGGATTTTTTGCCATTTAACTAATGGTATAGAAAGGAAGTTAAGGTAATCTTTTCATTTCAGTAAATTATACTTATTTCTTAATGAATTTGGAGAGATACTAGCATTTTAAAATAAAATAATTAACAAATCAACAAATGGAAATATATTTTCTTATGAAAATCACAAGATAAAATATTAATTTGGTCATCATATTAAATGACACTGGAAAGGAAATATGAAGATGTGAGCATGTGCTTGCAAACCAATTTTGGTTATTGCTATTGTTAGTCAGTTTTCACTTATTCTTGATTTGTTTAAGTTGCTAGAGACTAATTTGAAAAGAAAATGACTTCTGTTAAATAGGCACCGTATCCAATAATGCTACTAAAGGATAATTAAAGAGAAGATATGCTAACTTTATCTGAGTATTAATGTAAAATACCAATCAAATACAGGAATTAGCTTGATGGAATTAATTAGATGACATTAAAGAAAAGAAAGCACGACTAAATAGAATAAAGTCCTAGAAAAAAATGAACTGTAGTGGCCATATAATAACCTGTGTGCAATAGTATGAGATCTCTTGGTGAAGCTGTTTAAAAGTTAATCAAGTTCTTGGAAACAGTCAGGAAAACCAGCCAGAATCCAAATTTAAAGAACTTTTGCAAAATTAATATAAAATGAAGTTTTAGAGACTAGATTCCTGAAGTGGGTCTCAAATCCAAAAGACAAGGCTTGTGATCCTTTGCTCAGGAGGATACATTTCGGATAGATAAGCTGAAGAAACTAGGATGTTGAGTCTGTGCCGGTCAGACCTAGTCAGAAGGAAATTACATGCATGAGAGGTCATGCTATAGTGGAACTAGCACTTAAAATTTGATTATGAGCAAAAAGGAAATGCAGAGCAAAGAACTAAGAATTTATTGTAAGTCCAGTTCATGTTTTATAAATCTAATTATCTAATTAATACAGAAAGGGCTCAGGAACCACAGGGTTGAGGTATATAACATACATAAGTGTAACATACACATTACCTTCTAATGTACATAACTTCCCTAGCACCTATGGTGCCTGCTGTGCAAGGAAGCTAGAGCAGGGAGATGTATGTGACAAGTTACCAGCACCTTGAGCTCATCTTTTGGAGGAGTGCTTCACCATGGGTCTTTGGGTCTGCCCAGGAGTTTATTTTAAACATGGTCACCTTTCTTTTTGATTCCCAGGCTTAGAGGTGCACCAACTCCTCCTTTAGTCCCAGTGACCGCCAAGGCTATTGCTTGTTACACAGTGTCTCCTTGTGTTTCCCTGATCCTAATTTTGTATGATTGTCAGAGAGCTTAAAATCAGAGTGAATAAGTTTCGTTACTCTGGCCAAGGCAGGCCCAGATGAGAACTGAGAGGATGTCACAGTGCTGTCAGCCCAATGCAAAGCCAGTTGCATATATTTACTGATAATAGGGGCAAAAAAAAAGGTAAATCTTGAGCTAGAACTCAAGAGCTAGGAGTCCTGTCCCTGTCCTCTGTCACATATAAAGCTGTGTTTAGATCTGACGGGGACTAACACTAAAAATAAGCTTGAGGCTTTTCTTACCTGGAATCCAAGTGCCTTGCTCAAAGCAAGTGTGGGCATCCTGGCAGAGGTGGATGAGCTGTGCAAAGTCCTGTCCTCTGCTAAGAGTGTTAAGATTAAGGAACCTAGGGCCTTCAGACCTGGAAATCTTCAGAAATCCTGCTCCATTCAGAAAAGCTTGCAATTGCTTAAAACAAGTATGAAAATGGCTTCCACAGGTTATGCATGAAATGACAATAGTTTTGCAGACTTTTTCTTAAATCTTCTAAACCCATGCTGGCAATATGATGCTAGAGAAAAATGCATTAATTAAAAATAAATCTTTAACTGTAAAAAGAGTGGAATAAGCTGAGCTAACTGTTATGGTTGCTTTGTATGTGACATTTGTAGGTCATGTTGATGTTCTAAGATCATTTTATATATGATGAGCAAAATCTTAGAGGACTATGCTTATCTAAAGATACTGTGTTGCAGTACAAACTTGTTTAAAGCTTACTTTGCTAATTCTATTTTCAATTCAAATTGCTTCTTTTTCACCTATACTGCAAATCCCAGCCTGCATAGCCATATAAATATATAGGAGTAAATGGAGGAATTAAATGGAAGATAATCATTAAAATTTACCTTGTGCATGTACATATAAACTGGGAAAATAACTTATACGATGAGAGTAAGCAGTTATGTATTCTGTTAACAACCCCATTTCTAAAGTTATCTTTTTGCACCATCTTTAAAGGACCTCTGAAGTCTCACAGTCTGACTCCAGGCATGACAAAATGAAAGCATAGATGCAATGTAATGCATAATAAATAACATTTGGTATACCAGTATGGTGCATTGTTTCCATCTTTAGCACTGCATTTCAAAAGAGTAAATGCTCAAATTCTCAAAAGAGAATTTATCCCCTGGGCATAGTTTTGCCAAAATACAAAATGTGTCTAAAATACAACCACCACCACCACCACCAAAAAAAAAAAGAAAAAAAAAAAAAAAAATAAAAAAAATAAATAAAAAAAAAATAAAAAAAATAAATAAAAAAAAAATAAAAAAAATAAATAAAAAAAAAATAAAAAATTAAAAGAAAAAAAAAAAAAAAAAGTAAGCTGAAAGCTTCAAGGCTCCGCCATTTCTACGACTTCTTTACAAACCAAATCACTTGTTCCAATGGGACATATGTACAGTCATGCCAAGTCAATTAAATCATGAATTGACTGTTTTTGAGAAAGACAGATGGTGAGTCAAATTTTGTTCACTTTTGACATTTTTAGACCTATTGGTGATATACTCCTATTATCCAGTGGGGAGAATAAGGAAGATCACCAATGTTTTCTCTCAAACTGCTTGTTTTCTTTATTTTCTCTCTATTGCTTTCAGAAGTATTTAAATCTTTTTCCCACACATGTTTCCTCTTCTTTTTTTTTCCAAAAAGCTATAGTAGGCTAAAAATAATCCTATAAAGATGTGCAGCATAGATAGGAAGCTTGCCAATTTTGATCTCTTCAATGAACTTATCAAGGGGTATAATCTGAATTATCTTTTACAGAGCCTCATTACTCAGCTAACTCTTTCCTAGATTTTTTTTCATGACTTGCGGAGGTTCTCTAGTTCCGTCAAGGGAACACTTAGTACACTTTGTGGTAATTTAATGGTAGGTATATTTAGGACACCCTGAGTAGGTAAGTCATTGAAATCAAATTTCATTAAAACCAGTAAAATTGTGGTGTTTAAATCATGAGACCGATTGTTGTTGCCCAATTCACTAAGGAGGAAACCTCCAGACATTACTAAGGTCCTTATCTCAGTTCTGTGTTGTGGTGTGAGCTGTATTTGAAGTTAGATCATTTGACTATAGGATGACCTGGGAACTGCACCACTCTGTGGTATTCCGGTGTCTCTGCCAAAACAACTCAACAACTAGCAACTGTTGGGTTTGATGGGGGGTGGTGAGGCTGCAGGTTTGGTAAGGGGTGAATCCCCTTGCATTCCAGCCAATCCTCAAAGGTTACAGGGATCATCTTGACTTAGAATAACTAAATTAAACAATGCGGTTGCTCTGTGACTTTGCACACAGAAATAGCTTTGCTGGGTTACTATTATCTACTTATTTTTCAAAATTGGAGTCATTCGTTGAGATCTTTTATTAGATACCTTGTTATGCAAACAAACATCACTGAATAGCAGTGTTCTGAAAACAGAACTATTTCTTCATGTAATAAAATAAAACACTTTTAAATGAACATTCTTTTTAAAATCTTGGAGTTTCTAAAATAACAACAGAATATTTCTGTCTTGGATTTTTTTTTCACTTTTCTGGCCAGAATGTATGCCTCAAATATAATTAACATTGTAAATGCTGACTGAGTCCATAATTACAGATTTGTAGTGTTTGTAGTGATATCTTCTTCCATGGTGAAGAGCTACTACTTAATAGGAGTAGACTGTTTGTGTAGAAAGGAAGCATGAATCAGTGACCTGTTTATTCTCTCAAGACTTGAATCTTATTTTGACATCTGTGATGGATGGTATTTGAGAGAAGCCTGTGGACAGGACCCAGGAGTCCTTTCCACTGTCCTGGAATTAGTCTTCAACCTTTATTTAACATTAGATCTATGCTGCAGTAGTTTATTTTCAAAAACTGCTAATAAAAAACTGCTATATATTGAAGGCTACAAGTTTATCTAAATATTATACTTCATTTTTAGCTTTTGCTTTAGCTAGGTATGAAGAAGTAGAGTGGGTTGCATCCAAGGGCTGATCTGTGTGTATGAAGGTGATGATTCAAAAATTAGGAAGTGTTGGAGTTTAAGTTGCCCATGAAAGCGTAATTCAGCCTCTTGTGAGTGTTCATTATCATGCAGTCTGTAATTACATAGTTGCCCAGTATTTCCCTGAGGCTCCCTGCCTCATTTGCTGTATTGGATGAATGGTGTCTGGCAAACATAGCAGCTGTTTAATATTTTTAACCTCATCATTCAAGTGTTGGCCTCTGCCTTATTTACTGCACACTCTTCAAAGCCTGCAGTGAACAGACAGTTATTCTGTCTTATTTTTACTATGCTTATGGTCATATTTTCTAATCACCATACAAACTGTAATACATTTATCTCCACTTAAGGAACAAAAAAAATCATAATTATAGTATTATGGTATTGTATACAGAGAAAATAAGATAAGAGCAAGATTGAAATTGTTATGGGATATGGTAAAACACTTTTAGATATTCAGCTCAGATTTCATTGCTGCCAATCATGCTGCATTTTTAAGGCAGTTGTTTATCTGCTGAATCAAATATGGACTTTCCACATATTTGTGATTGATCACTTTTTTTTTCTTTATCAAGCAGCAGGATCTGAACCTAGACACCCCAAAAATGAAACTTACGTAGGTTAGTGGTCAGATGTCATAATTGCAATTTTTATTCACTCCTTTAGTATTACCATGCATCATACATACTATATCACAAACTTTATCTTCTTAGATACTTCTCACCACATTTAACCTATGACAGTGTGTTCTCATCTGCAGCTCAGCTGACCTCTTTCTAGCATTGCTTTCCGTCCTGTGTTGTCAGTCACTCAAAAATTGGCATCACAAGCTGCTTTATATACTCCAACTTTTTCAGACAGGAACAGCAAAGTGTCTGTGAAGAACAAATTTACCCAGCATATTAGACTACATATTGACATTAAAATCTATGTGTCTTTCATAAGCTCTCTGTGGTTATAGTTAATAAGTTTACCTCTTCATAGTAGGAAAGGCCTACAGAGATCTTATTAGGACTGTGAAAAAAAAAGCCTCTATATACGTGATCAAGGTACTGGGAAGCTTCTCGCAGAACGGCAGTGAACTGCTGGCTGTTAAAAGCTCTTTTGGTTCTATTTGTTTTTCTCTCTCGCCTCCCAACTCTTCTCAGTTGTTTTTTCAAACTCTGCCTTGCCAATATAGTCTTAGATCGTAGAAATGTGCTGCTAATGAAAACAAACATCTTTTAAGTTTTCTGCTGTCTGTGAAAATGGCCTTCCTCCTGACCTTCTTATTTGTTAGATTTATCTGGGATAGTGAATTGCTATTTTTCAACTTCTTTCTTCTTTTTCAATATTTTTCCTCACAGAAATGTTTCTGTTGTACCATATGAAATTACCGCCCATTGCGGACTTTGATTTTTGTATTAGTCAAACTAACATTCTGTTACATGATTTGCTAAGTCTGATTCTATCCATGAGGAAATTCTGCCTCAGTTCTTGGGTTTTAGAAGACGTTTGTGGCTGCTGTTTATTAGTACAGGATTAAAATATTTTAAACAATATAGAAGGTATATCTTCTCTTGTGAGAGAAAGATAGATTTTGTATTTTTGGTGCAAACATTCTTTAAACCATTATTTTCTTGTCCTCTTTGTTATAGCCTCCTTAGCATTTCGTGCCTGATGAACATGCAGCTTCTTTTAAAGGTGTAATTGTTGTTAATATTTGTAAGGAGGCAGAACAGGATTGCTCTTTGCGCATTTGGTATAGACATCTAATTTTTACCGTCATCTTTAAAGATAATTTAAATATCACATGAGGATTGAGAATCTGTGACATTATGTCTGGAGCTTAGTAGTAATTCTTTGAGTTTTTCTTAGTTCCTTCAGTTCCGTCAGATTAGAAGAACTATTTTTTCCTCTAGTTTACTTCTGTAAAAATAACATTATAGTCAATTTACCATAGTTTGTTCAGAAAATGCTGAATTCAGGAAAGCATTTACCGGAATGCCTGAGATAAAACAGTACAACCTTCTTTAAACCAAGCTAATTGAGTTTTAAACACAAATGTCATGATGCTTTCTTTATGAAAGTTCAAGCTTGCTATATAAGTGTTTTATGACTGATAGTCATTGTTTCAGACTGATATTCTTGTATAGAGGAAAGCCCTTTTTTTGTTATTATTCTGATCTGTCAATCATTACAGTCTATATCTTGCTAGGAAGAATAATACTTGCAAAAATATGCTCAGTATTTTGTTTTTATTTTTTACAGATTCTTAAGGATATGGTATTTTGCATTAAAATTATGTAAATAGACATGTGTTCATTATGTTAATTCTGTGAAAAATATAGGCATGTTATAAGAATTTGCTATTATTTTCATTAGACCTTGTTTTTGTATAGATCAAGACTTTTTTCAACTCTGGGAAAGCTATAAAGCAGCTATGGATTATGGATGCACACCATGAGTACCTGAATCATAATATTCAGTTTTCAATTAAATATTTACTACCCTGCCAATTCAGTGTTGCCTGTGGAGAAAAGATAAGATTTTTTTTTTTAAATTCAAGAATAATTTTAATGCTATCTCAGAGAAAATCTAAAATTCTGTTTTCCCACTCCCAGTCTTCTGTTTTAGTGATGTTCTTCTCTTAGCTTGTTCCTGATAAAGTCATCAATACAGCTACCAAGAAGGATGTTTTTCTCATATGAGTTCAAAGAGAAAGAGTAGAGGTGTATACAATAAATACTCAGCTAAAAGTTCACATCTATGAATATACAGAAACCAAAACACTGAAAATTAAAATTGTAGCCTTCTCTGAAGTAGCTTCTCTCTCCAAGTTTGCTAGTGTGCTTTAGTTTCTTTCTTTGGTCTTCAGCACAGGGTAGACCAAAGTGTTATTTGAAGAGTATAGAAAAAAAATGAAAATACACATAATTTTTCTTTAAAAAGATCAGGAGCTAAAAGTCTGCAGATAAGTCTCAAAGTTCAGATGAATATGGAAACCTTTTTACCAGTTAGCTTTTTACCTATCTCTGCTTTTTTTTTTAACTCGATGAAATATTTTATCTTTCAATCAAACATATAAACATTATTGAACATGTAAAAAGAACATAAATATGAAACAATCATTTTATAAGAACATCCAGCCTATATGATGTCAATAGGAAAAACATACAATCACAGAGAAGAAACACATTTCTTTTAGCTTCCAAATTGTATTGTGTATTTGCTTTGTATTGCCTTAATGCTGCAATGTGCTACAATGTAAAGTCGTATAAAATTTTATAGATCTTGATTATTTGTTTTTAAAACATAAAAGTGAAGAAGAGTTACTTAAATGTAGAGAGAAGTAAAAAAAAACAACAGTAACTTTACACCAAGAGAAATTGAATTTCATGTGATTTACCTTTATGTAATTTTCAACAAAGAACAGTAAGGAGAAAAAATGCGATGAAAAAACAAAATGGTTTTCAGTCTTCTCCTGGGAAAGTATCAATGCTAGAACATAAGTACTAATCTACCACGCCTTTCTATTGAGGGGAAAATTATATTTTACATATTTTTTGGATGGAATGGCAAACTCTTGAAGATAAAGTGACACAATATCCTCTTGTTGTTCTTAGACACAGCATTCATTTTCCAGTAGTCATTTGACTCAGGAAAACAAAAGAAAACAAAACAAAAACAAAAAAGAGATTTTTTTAAAAACTATACACCAGGTGCAGTAGTGTTCTGCATTTATCTCTGACTGGCAAAGCTGAAAATAAAAGCTTCAATAATTTTATTTTTAACAATCGAATTTCTTGGAAAAGGAATGTTTTTATAGCGGAAATTTAGTTCTTGCTCTACATGGAATATAATCTTCACACCTATTTTATTTTATTAATAAAACTTAGCATTTACTTAGCATTACTTAATGATATATTAATGCAACTTATGGTCTCAAACAACTTTCATTTTTCATTTTTTGATCTTTATATGCTTTCTTATATTTCATAGAATACATAATCATTTAGAATTCCTTTCCAGTTAAATGTTAGCTTATGAAGTAGTTGTTAGCTGCCTCGCTCCTAAAAGTATCTATTTGTCGTAGATTATAAGGGGGAAAAAAAAGAAAAAAAAGCATTGCTATGTGACAAAAGTGTGTTTTATGTGTGTTCAGAAAACGTACATGAAGTTCTGGTCTCCTTGGTACACCATAAACAAGCACCCATCTGATGATCCAACATCAGATAGATTTCTTCAGTTCCCTAAGCCAGCTAATGAGCTTTATGCCCCAGAGGAGGCTTCTGTGAAATAGGCAATAAGAAAAGAAAGTCTTGCTACTTATTTCACAGAATCATGCTCTTTTGTTATTTTTTTTTCTGGTTGAAGCTTTCAGAACAGTAATACCTATAGTAAAATAGTACCTGCAGTAAGTAATGCTGATCTCAAAGAAATTTCTCAAAACAATTTTCTAGAAATCATATTTACATATTAGGACATTTGAGGCTAGTTACTTATCTCTTTTTAGCTACTTTACTCACAAGACAGAATAGTAGTTTATTTATTTTTCAGGGTTTTTCTTTAAAGTAATTTGGGGGAATTTATGTATTTAAATATATTTTTAGGTGTTGTTTTTAGGTGTTTATGTGTGTTTGTGTAAAGGAATTGTTGACCCTTTTTTCTCTTGCAATTACCAAATTTGCTTTTTATTCACTTTTACTAGTTATGTGGAGACAGGAACCATTTCCTTAATTAGTTTTCATTGCTTATGTGCTTCC
The DNA here is from genome assembly GCA_013389825.1 of Crypturellus undulatus. NCBI lineage: Eukaryota > Metazoa > Chordata > Aves > Tinamiformes > Tinamidae > Crypturellus > Crypturellus undulatus. Next base: position 24,864 of record VWPW01003426.1, on the reverse strand, counting down.
ATGAGTAATGGAAGAAATTATACAAATGACATGAACTAATCAGGACCTGAGTTTTCTTTCAAAATATTTCTGTTTTGGTTGATTTTTAACAGTGAAATATGCCCCTGGCATATTTCACTGTTAAAAGTATTTTGCTGGTAGAGAGCAGTAGTCATTACAACAGATTGTATAAATGGTGGTATGTGTATTAGTTATTTTCATTGATAAGTCATTAATAGAGCAGTAAATGTAATAGGTTATTCTGTTTCAATGGGAGGTACTTGCACTGGTCTATGGGAACATTTCTGCATTGTTTATGAGGACATATTCATAAGATGTTTATGAGTTAGGCTATGAGTTAGGCTATTATGTCACTTGGGGGTCTCATACTTGGGATAGGATACTTAGGAAGTACTGTAATCAAGTAGATACAGCATACATGTAAAAATATTAAACACAAATATAATTTAATAAAAATATTGTATGATTGTGTTTAGATAGTGTCAAAGAAAATATAAAATAGATGAAAAATATAAAAGTCATATATTATACATGGAGTTAGTGTTTCACAAGATAACTGTCTTCTATTAAGTATTTATTTTATAAATCTAGCAGTTCTAAAAGTTAGAATAACTGTTGATGACATTTTTCTTTATAAAACTGTCCTTTTGATTAACTTTTCTTCTTTCTTTTTTTCTTCTTCTAAAAGTTCTGCTGTTCTGCGGTTTTGACGGAAAGTAGCTTTAGCAGCTTATTGCATTATAGAGAAAGGATATAGAAGGTACTACTAAATGAGGTCATGAGGACATCAGAAGAGTTTTAAGTTGATATTTTCAGTTGAATCTATTATTTACATTTCACTAGTCTAAGAGTAGCCAGCATAATCTGGAGTAAGTTTTGTTGTTGTTTGTGGGATCAAAACTTTACAACACTCCAGATGAATATTGTGGAGTATTTTAGTTTCATAGGATATATCTCCAGATCTTCCAGAGTTTGATGGAATAAAAGTCTGATTATTTGATAACCCTGTACTTTTTTCCCTTTACCTTGGAAAGCTGAGAGATGAGCAGGTGATTGTCAGAGGGATGGAGACTCAGAAAATGGCTTACAAAGAGACGAGAGAATGTGATAGGCAGAGAAAATAGCAAAAACAAAAAGAAGGAAGCAAAACAATATTTTTTTCTGTAATTTCTACAATAATATTCTCCAATAATAGTAATGGAGATTTTGAAATAGCAGACTGGGAGACCATAATGGGGTCCAGGTTCTTGTGGCCAGTTGAGAGGCATAAAGAAAAGGTGCAAAGAGATCTCTAGGCATGTCTAGACATGTTTTTCTCCAAATTACAGCCTTGACATAACAAGAACAAAATATACTCACTGCCCATTTTGAAGTATCAAGGAAGCAATCTGTTCCACGCAGATATGGTTCTATATAAGGGAGACATAACCTAAACTATAACAGATGAAGTAGGGAAGATAGGCTGACTATGAAACATATGGGACAGAGGCAAACACAGACATCAGATATTTGGCTTTCTTCCTCATAATCATTTTAATAAGGCCAAATGTTACCAGCTTGGTTATCAGTTTACGTTTATGTGTTTAAAATATTTAGCCTATGGAATCTAAGAACTTTAATTCCTATTTTTTCTATGAACAGTACACTTGTGATGAAGGCTAAAAAAAGAAGACATTGTAATAAAGTGATTCATTAATAATGTTAAAATACAATGTGATATTTTCTCCTATCAAGTTAATACGTATGAACTTAATTCAGCAATATTCACTGCAGGTACAACCTCCTGCAGTAACTGCAGTAATTATAAATAATAACTTCAAATAACAAACAATTTTGGCAGAGCTGAATGTTTTTAAAACAATGGTTATAGATATTTATATTTGAGAAAAGCTGCATGCTTTGTTTTTTTAATCCTATTTTTTATTTAATCATAGGTGTCTGTATTGAATTCTGGTTAACTTGTATTTTGAATTGAAAGAGTTATTTATTTATTTGTTTACTCATTTAAAGTAATAGGAATGCAGGCTATTTTTGTAATTTCTTTAAAAAAAAAGTTATCTAAGAACATAAAATAGCTAATTTGTTCAGTAAAACTCTTATTCTAAAAATTTTCTTCAGATTTCTTCAGAATCTTTTTGATATACATCATCATTTAACTCCTGTTTGATTATACTAGTCTCCTATACTAGTCTCCATATATACAGTCTTAGACTTCAGAATGAATGATTTAAGTTCAGTGCTTCATAAAGAAGGTGGGGCCTTGTTTTGCTATTATTTCTATTATTTGGTATCTTAAGAAATAAATTATAGATTATATCAGTAACGTAATTTCTTTTCTGTCATCAAAAGACTGCTTAATGAGCACTACATTTAACTAAGAAATTAGACAATCATAAAGTAGTTTGTAGTTTGAGTTGGAAGTTGTTTATATTGATATATTTTACCATTGCCACCAACATACATTTATTTTTACTCTTTCTTCTCAGGAAATCACAATAAATTTATAAATGATATATACTTCACTGTAGTCAGTTGTGCTAACTAGGTTGATATATTGAGTGTATCTGTGTGGAAAGAGTAGCCCTAAAATATATGTCAATTATATCCTAATAGCCCTGTAATCTGTGTCTAGAATTACTCCAAAATCTGAGATGATTTTAGGTCTTACAACACTGTTTGTAATGTATGCTGTATGTTTGTATGCTTATTAAGCAACAGATATTAACTATTTAAATGAATAGAATTTATAAATCATACCAAAATGCACAAGATATGCACAAAATAAGCAAAATATTTGCCAAGCCTTAGAATTTATTGATCATTTATTGATTTTTTATATATATATATAGTTCTATTATATTTATTATATATATTATGATTTCTTAATTATATGTAGGTGACCAGGGATCCGCTATACCAATGCTGTACCAACAGCAGCCTGAAGAAACCACCTAGGTTTTCTATTGGACAAATTATAATATTTCCTCTGTATATTGGACAAATTATAATATTTCCTCTGTATTTTTGTTCCTTATTTCTTTGATTGCTCTATTTTTTCAGCTAGCTATCTCTCTTTTTTGTTTTCCTTGTCTCTCTTTCCTTTTGTTTCTCTGGAGTGCCTCTCTGGTACTGTTTTCTCCTGAGATCTTTCTTTGTCTGCACAGGGAATGCTTTACTCTGCTGCATTAAAAAATAACAGCTGTCCCCAAATTACATTCTTAAACATTTCTCTTGAGTTCCTGCATCAAAGTGATTTCTAAGGGAAGATTTAATTCCTTTCTAGCAGAGAGGTTTACAGGCAACATTTTATCACTCTCTAAAGTGCAAACTCATGGGAAAAGCAAATTCTTTTCTGATGGATATTTATCAGAAGAGCAGATAAAAATATACTGCTGATGTTCCTGCTTTTGTTTCTAGTTGTTATTAATGTCTGCATGTGTAATCATGTTATTTGGTATTTTTAGGAAAAGTTAAAAAAAAGACTTTATTATGTCCTTTACAGTCTTGTAGGATTTACTCAGAGAATCCCATCCTAAAACTTGCTTGATCTTTTTAATACAATAATTTAATAATTTAGTTTGACTATTTCTATATGTATGTTTGACTATATATTTGACTATAGCAGATGTGATTATTTTTATGTCAAGCTGTGCTTCAGGTAACAATGTAAAGTTTTTATCCCAATAATGGACACTTGTAATCTTAGCCTACTATTAGGGTTGTTTGTGTATTTGTTTGTTTGTTTGTTTGCTTGTTTGTTTGTTTTTATGACTTTTCCTTGAAAGTAGTTTGGATTTGTGGTCTGTCAGCAACCTATCTCTATTGTGGTTAAACCTCTGAGGTTGGAAGGAAAAGTCATTCACGTTTATTAATTTTTCAGTACATTATTATAAATAAACAATCTCTGTTACTGATTTCCACTGGCAATAATTTAGTAAGACACCTCTGATGATGTAGAATACTGAAGAAAGTTCGTGGCAAGTGTCTTTCAAGTTTTTCCCTCTGAGTTTAGCAAACTGTCTTTCAAATTTCTTTTGAGGTATTCAGTTTCTCCATTAGCTTGGGAGTAACATACTTATCATCTTCTGGGAGTATATCTCCTCTTTAGAGAAGTTTTCACTTCTAAGGAACTGTTGCTGGCTACTAAATCCTTTAAATATTGGTCTCTTTTGAAAACAATTCTCAGATGAGTAAACATGTGCAGAAGCAACTGTGACAGAAATGCTCCTTCTGGCCATTTACAGCAAGGCAGTTATCAAGTGTTGAATAATCAAAATGTTGTACACTGTCAGTTTTAAGCTTTACCTAAATATGAATAGGCTAAAGGAGCAGGTTATAAAGGGAGTGGAGTCACCAGGGTGTTGTCATGAAACTGAAAAATAAGCAGAGCTTTTTATCAGCTTCAATTTGAATATCCAGCTCTGACAGGAGAGGTAATTGCTGTATAATTGCTGTTTTGTTCTAACAGTTTGTTGATTTCTGTCAGAGCCTGGGTGTATTATATTTGCCTGTAGATCATTTAGAATAATAAATCTATAATTGCCTCCAGCTACTTTGCTGGGGAAATTCGTGCTGTAGAATTCATGCTGCTGTTTGAGACTGTTAGGCCATGGTGTCAGAAAGACATGTAATCTCTGTGGAATCAGAAATGGTGACCAAGCAGCTATAATTGCTCTCCTGAATCTGCTTGTAGTCTCTGCACCTAATTCTGCGTTGTCTGAGTGTCTGATAAAGATAACAGATGTCTAGACAAAGACTTGACTTCACTTTTCTAGTTCATCATCTTTATTTCAAGTAATGGGTGATTGGAAATAAGAGTAGGTAGATGAAAGTAATCTTTCTGGCCGCCGCCGCCACACAGCAAATGCTGTCATTTGCTTGAATCCTTTCAGTGGGATAATTTTTCTAGTTGCAAGGTTTTCTCAGGTCTGAAGGAAGAACTGCTTCAGCTGTATAGTCAGAGACATCAGTATTCACATCATCTGACCAGGATGAATTTGAACTTCCATGACATTGAGCTTCTTTATGGCTAAACTGAAGTGCAGTCTCTGTGTTTATCAAATAATCTTACATGCCATCAGATATTTACCTGATTTCCTTAAATCCACATGAAGATTAATATTCCAGCTCCTTAGCTTTATCACTAGTATTAATGAGATCAGCTCTCAGAAGAGTCACATTTTTTAATAATACTAGCTTGAATAACTTTCAAAGCATACGATATTTGTCAAGTGAAATGGTGCAGCAGAAGCATAAATATTCCAGTAGGTCAAGTTTTGATTTTTGAGAAAATATTTTGGCTAGCAACTTTTATAATAATAAAGCTGAAGCCTCTTGTAGTTTTTTGGAAATTTTGAAACAATACATGTATTAACTATTTATATGTTTGAAGGAGAAATCTCTGCTGAGTATAAAGATACCGTATACATAGAACAGAACTTGCCTGGCATGATGCCATAAAAAAATCTTTGAGAGAATTATGAATAATCAAAAAAAAAATTGTGAATCTGTATATACACTATTTCTCTGCTAAGTGCTGAATGTAAGGGAATTTAAAATAGGTTCCTTCTTTCTGTAGGCTGTTAATTAGTAATAATTTTAATTCATTTTTTCTAAATCTTTTTACATGCTGAAGCTTGTATGCGATACTGTTATTTCTACTTACAAACGCCATATGTCTGTGAGATGAACAGCATTTCTTAAATTGTATAGACTATAGCAACAAACCTCAGTGGTTCATAACTGTTCAGATGAAAATTATTTACTTCCATACATGCATCTGAAAGTTTAATCATCAGGTCAACATCTCTCAAATACTGAAATACTTCTTAAAAAGATCTAGATACACAGTCATAGTAGTGATCTTGCTTATCTCTTATATAGTAGGTAAGTAACTTTTAACTGTTTTCTTCTGACTGTGTATAATTAATGTTTTCACACTCATTTGTGTATTTTAACCAAACCAGTGAAATAATAAGGCTTACTATTGCTAAGACTCCTTGCATTACTTTAATTATTGTTTATTTTGCCATTTTAGAATTCTTAGTTTTAATTTTGGGACTGAAACTATCTGTATTACCTAGATGTCTTATTTAAAATGCTTATGTGCAAATCCAAGCAAAGTATTTCAGTAGCTTCAAAGAAAAGGCTTCAGGAAAAAGCCTTTTTTTTTTTTTTTGTATACATTGGAAATAATACTAGTCTAGAAACTTTTCTGAGAAGTTCCAGAATTCCTATATGTTAGATAGAGTGACCTGAAATTTGGCAGGAGGATGAATATCTAACCAGGTTCAGTTTGTAAAATTCCAATTTGCACATACTTACTCATTTAAGAGGATTTAGGTTATAGAAGCTAAAATCCCTGAGAGCTTTATCCTTATCTAAGCTGTAGCCTAATCAGAGCTTCTAGCGATGCTTCTTCCCTTTTTTGGGAAAGCAGGGAGACATCCATCTTTAATTTCAGCTTCAAAAATAATCTTCTTTTAACAACTACTTTAAATGCAATTTAAACTATATTTTTAGAACTCATCAAATGATGATTTCTAAGGGTGTAAAGCCTGTTCCATCATTTTAGAACAACGGACCTGGGAATGAACTTTTCCCTCTGCCCTAATTTCCTTTTGGAAAGAGCAAGTTACCTGTCTTCAGATGGGAGTAAGTTGCCAAATGAGACAGGTATAGATGAGGGACCATGGGATCAAACTCCCGTGTGTGAAAGCAAACAAGCCAAGTTGATAATCTAAATCCATCTGAAGCCTAAAGTCTGTATGGAAAGAGCTGCAGAATGGAAGAAGTTTATGACTCACGTAAGTGAGACACAGAAGCTAAACTATCTATAAAGTTTATGAATTATTTAATTAATAGAGATTAATAATTTTGTCATGGGCAGTAATATACCATACTGTACTATAGTTTGGCATAACATAGCATTATAGTGGCTAGAAATATGAATTATAAAATGTTCTAAAATAGACCCAGAATAGACACATTCAATAGCACTGTGTTTACTCTGTAGGGAAATGTCAAAAGATAATCAATAGCTACAGCTGAAAAAATGTAACTCATTATTGCCTGTCTTAATATGTGTTGCCTAAGTATAGTTCACAATTTTGAGGCAGCCTATTACTTCTCATATTTTCTGGCTTTATTATTATTATTATTATTATTATTATTATTATTATTATTATTATGTAAGTATTTACTTTCACTGTTCATGTTACTCCTATGGGAGGAGATGCAGGTACAAATAAAAAAGCTGTGGTTATAGGTTCAGTGTGGAAATTGCTTAGTACGAGAAGCCAACTGTTTGTTTATACATTTTCTTTGCATTTTTGTGACCTTCATCTGTTTGGGAACTTTATCCAAAAAATATGACACCTTCTTAACAGATTGTGACCAAATATCGCTTTTCTTCGTCTTCCTATTAACACTAATGTGACAAGATGGTGGCCACCGACAGAACAAGAGGAAATGGCCTCACACTGAAACACCAAAAGTTCCACAGGAACTTAAGGAAAAAATTATTGACAGTGGGGGTCACAGAGCACTGGAACAGGCTGCCCAGAGAGATTGTGGAGTCTCCTTCTCTGGAGATCTTCAAGACTCGCGTGGATGCAGTCCTGTGCCATGTGCTCTAGGTGGCCCTGCATGAGCACGGGGTTGGACTAGATGACCTTTAGAGGTCCCTTCCAACCTTAGGCATTCTATGATTCTATGAAGATCTTAGGGAAATTTCAGGGTGTCCTTTAAACTTCTGTGAAATACCTTAGTCAAACACAAGCCAGGTATCCTGCATTCTGATTGGATATTTGGCTCAGCAAAGTTAGAAGGTTTTGATGCTGATGATATTGCAAATAAATCAAAACCTTGTTGGAGTAGTAAAGTCATATGCAGGTATACTTAGAATCTGAGGCGCGCAACTCATGAAATTGTTAAAGGTGTTGGAAGACAAGATTTTTTTAAATTGCTTTTAAAGAACTGCAGAGTTGATAATGTAATCTTCCTACTGCTAGTAAAAACATCAACAGGTTATTAAGAGCTCCTACAGATTGTATCCTGATTGCTAAATTCATAATTGTCAACAGATTTTTTGCATTCAGTCCACTTGGATTTAGATCTTAATCTGCATATGCTAGCCATAGAAGAAGGAAAAGATAGCACTATTGTGAACAGAAGACCGAGTCATTTATGTACAAAGTCCACTTGACTCCCATAGTGCAAAAAAATCCCCTGAAACAGTATGATTTCATTTTTCTGGAATTCTAACCCATCACAAAAGATGAAGATATGCCATCTATCAAAGCATCTTGTTTTTCTGAAGATTTTTGAAATCTGACCAACTAAAATACCTTAGTCAAATCATCAGTGACACAAATGAGTTTCCTTTGGCTTCTTATACAATAACATTTTGCATGTTCTTACAAACCATAAAGTGTTTTATAAACATTGAAGACCATATTCTCCTCTGCTTATTCATGTGGACTAACAATATGCTTACATGTTTTTCCTCATTTAAATTAAGATATTTAGTTTGTGAAAGAAACCGTTCTGATCTTAAAATAAGGAATATGAATCATCATATGATATAGAGAATCTTTCATCTACTTAAAAAAAGAGGGTCCAGACATAGAAATCATATAATTTCAGTAAGTTCTAGTAAAAAGAGATCAGACTTAATGCAAGCTTATAAATGGTATTAGTCATTTTGCATATAGCGATTTTTGCCATTTTCAAAGTGTTCAGACTGCAAATACAGCCACAGATATTGCTTCCAACCACTTCCTTCCTAAAACAAGAAACAACAAACAAAAAAATCTTCACAGTGGAGATTTAGAAAGAGATATTTAGAATAAACTATTTTTTATAATCATGTTCTGATTCTCTGTTTTTGACATTTCTCCTGCAAATATTAATGGCCCTTGTTCAGCTTCCATTCATACTGCTTCTTCTTTTTGACAGGCTCAGCAGTACCATGTTGTCTGTGCATATTTTTTCTGCTTTGATTGGAATTTTTGTTGTAAAGGATAGGGAATTTACACAGAAATTTTTGGTGTTATTTCTTGCTAATGTCTAGTTTCTACAGTTTTATGTGGAAAATTAGCAGTATAATCACCTATTCCTAAAAGTTATGTTAAGGGAGAGCTGCTGAAATTGATAGATGAATTCTCTATTTATCCAAAACTATTTTATTTCCCAGATGTTACTATATAATATGCTCCAGAATGTGGAACTGTATTTCAACCTTTAAAATGAGAACGTCAGTAGTTGCATGGAATTTCCTTTAAATTCCAGTAATGCATCTTTAGTCCAACTAAAAGTCACATACATCCAATAAAAGCTTCCAGGAATTAGTTCACTGTGCCCAAAAGCAGTTCATCCAAGCTCAAATAGATGTGTTAAAGACAGTGAATATGCTACACCTGCTTTATGCCCATTCTCTACAACACTGCTGCAGAGTAATGTGAAGAGGAGGCAGCATGCAGCTGACTCAGACCTGTAGCATCTGGGCAACTGAAAGGATTCGTTAAACAAATGGAGATATAAAGATGTATATACACACCACAGCTTAAAAGAAAATAGTGGGAGGAAAAAGCATGTCTCTGCTGACATGGATCTTGCCTTCACATCAAACAAGATCAGAAAGAGATAAAGCAAGCAGTTATGAGAGAAGGCTGAAGGAAGATCATGTCGGTAGTCTTGGGGGGAATTAGGATGTGCAGGCAGCAGAAGTCTCCTCAGTGTAACTCAGGAATGAGATAGATAAACCTTGCTGTGATTTTCACAACCTTAAGGAAAATTTTATCAAACGATTTATATTAAATACAAGCTGTTTTATGCAAGGAAATGTATAATTAATGAGATCCAGGGATATTTCCACAGAAATCTAAGGAAACATTAGAAGCAGGAAGCATTTGGAAGAGAAGAAATAGGAAATATCTGTTCATTTCTCTGACTTCTTCGACCTCTTCTAGTAAGAATGTGTAGCTATAAATGGCTACTGGCCTTTAGCTGCTTTGCTGTCCTTCAGTCAGTTCAGTCCTGGGGCAGATTGATCATTTGATTAAAAAGGTATTTCTGAGAGCATTCCTATGTTCTTGTCCTGCTTCATTTGTAGTTAGCACATCACAGATGAAGTGTACATGAATGTGGCGAGGTATTTATTGTAAGGAATTGTATATTTTTATCAGAAGCCAGAGTATAAAAATTAAACCCTTCCAGAATATCAAATTAAAATACCTGAAATTTCAAAATGACATAAACCACGTGCACCAAACTCTTCATTACATATTTTTGGATAAGAACAAAAAGTAAATAGTAAATAGTTTTTGCTCAAGGTGGATTGTAGTGGATACCAGGAAGGCAATATCAATTAGAACATTACATAAATGACACCCTGAAGTTAGAAAATACTGTTGGGCTAATAGAAGTTTTAAATCATCCTAAAGACTATTCTAAATTCTAAAGTCTATTATATAAAATGAAAAAAATATATGTAACTTCTAGAGAATATTTGAACATCTAATCTGAGCTTCAGACAAATGTCATCTATGTTATTTCCAATAATTATGCATCATTTCTATTTCAGTTTTTATATATCTTCTGTTTTTTCTCCAAAGTATGCATATTTAGACCCCAGCATCTGCAGACATTTATACAAATAAGTCGTCCCAAGGTTCTGCTAAATTATTTGTGTGAGTCAAGTTCTACAGAGAGTAGTCCATTTTCTAAAACTCAATTTAAAGAGTAACTTATTTTATTGGAGATGCAGATTAGTATGTAAAGTCCCACAGGGCTTATTCATTAGCTGGTCCAGTTTATTGCCAGCAGACTTGTAAATAACTTAAAATTAAAAGAAAGAACAAGCTCCTGAATAATAAAAAGAAGTATGTATAGCCACAGAGTCCATGAATATCTACAATACATAATAACCTATAATTCTCATAAAATATGTGGCACCTTCTCCCAGTTTTGGTACAACATTGTCTTGGCCCATTTCTACGTGCGTCACTATACTTTAATATTCTGGTCAATGTTAATGGCTTCAAGTTTCTCATTGGAAGATTCATTCCCTATCCTTAAATTTGTGATCTGCTAGAAAAATAGCCCTGTCACATGTGAGTGTGGCTCTTTTCTGCCTTTTTCAGGGTGTGAGGGTTGTTAAAATATACTGTGATGAAAACCGAGGTGAAATAAATTACACTTGCTTTTATGAATAATAATAGAAATTAAGGCGGCAGTATTTCTCAGAAATTCCCCAGACATGGAATAGTGAAATATCTGTCATGTCTGAATGATGCAAGGATGTGGATAAACTCACGATCACGAAACTGCGCAGTCTGGTCTTTTGGAAACGACGTGCATTCTTTCTTCGTAAAATTACGCAGGCTTCAATAGTTGCAGTTAACTATTTCTAGTAGCAGTTAACTGTTTCTTTTCTATGAAGTAACACATAATCATGGTGATATTTAGGAAAAGATGGCAGCTATAAGACGATTCAAATTTGTTTACCAATCATACCGTCAACATCTAAACTCTGTTATATGAAAATATGGCCAAACCTCATTGAATCTATGCCCATGTAAGCTAGAAAACATAGTTAACGATGTTGCTGAAATAGTTCCGTAACTCTTTATGTGCTATTGTGAAAATGTTGCAGTTTGAAAGCCATAGTGGTGGCGGCGGGGGAAGGAGATATCAAATCAGTATCGGTTTCTTCCATAGCTAAGTATCTTTAACATTACTCTTCTTCAGTCATGCCTATGGCCTGCATTTTCTTTCATCCTAATTGACCCTAAGAAGTATATATTCTCGATTCATAATTTTTTTTTCTGTTTGCATCTTTTTCTTTTTGTGATTTGTGTTCTAATGTTCACAGTGAAATACATAATTATATTACTGCTGGTTACGGGTACTTTTCATAACTCTTTAAATAAGCAAGTCCCAGAGAGGGGATGTTAAGTCTTCAGTAAATACTTTTCTACTGTGCAGCAGTGATCTATATTCATTTAAAATTATTTGTCCTTATAAGATTCACAATCTCAACTTTTATTTTCCATGGAATGATAGGTTTAGGTAGACAAGTTTCCTCTCCAAGCACTGACTCCAGTGCCACTCTGTCAGAATACATTTGTGTAGTAAGTGACCATTTCTTTTCCCCAAGGCCCATTTAGTCACCTCCACAATATGCCTGTCCTTAACAAAGGCAGAGAAAAAGAGAACATCTGTATATTGGTGCTTACTATAGCCTAAGTTTTCCCTGAGTTTCCCAGTAGCCTGAGATTCTATCGGTCAGTGAATTACTGACCGACAGGAAACCTTCATAATTTCTAAGTGAACTGCATAGAAATAAAAGAATATTTGGAAATCGAACATTTTCTTTTCTTTCCTTGAAAATCAAAAAACTAAAGCCTATCACAAGGTTACTTTCATATTAATTCTCTCTAAGATAATAAAAACTACAGGAGCAAATAATTATATATATCAGGAATAACACTAACTTCAAACATTTGCTATTTAGCAAAAATCATATGTGATTTTCATTGCTTTTGGGAAATCAGACTTTGATTGCATAATGTCTATCCAAATACTTATTTACAACAAAAATATAAACTGCTGAACAAGTATATTCTCCGTTTTAACATAATAAAAGGAGGTGGCACACCATGATCTTTATATATGTGAGGTACTTTAATTTCCCAAATTGATATAGCTTTCTGAAGAATAACTCCTTGTAATTATAACTTATGTAAGTCACTGCACAATAAACTGTGAAGAGTTTTCTTGGTACACAGTACACAGAGTGGTACTCTTGGTACACACAGAGTGCACAACTCTTTAAAACATGTCTTTTACCTTCTCTTTATATGGTACAGACACTTATATATTGCTTCCATTAATTTCTCGATTCATTTGGAGCTTAGTATATTTGACTTCAGACTTATGACTTTCAGATATTTCTTGTTAGAAATAAATTATGTTGGTATTTTTCAAGCTTCATTTTGTGCATTGGGACCAGAAACTTATCAGTTCAGCATGAACAAAATTTCCAAAATAATACATAATCTAAACAACCTCAGCAAATCTTTCCACAAAAAGTCAGTTTTGCCACCAGCAGAATTCATGCTACTTTTCACTGTTACTGCCCTTACATGTCAACACTGTTATGATACAGAGTACTTTGAAGGAAAATGTGAAGTCACAGAATATTTTGACCACTGCTGACTCCCTTTCCCCTTCTTCCCTTTTTCCCTTTCCCCTAAGGAAATATTGGCCTTCAGAGAGAAACAGGAGCGGGAATGGCAGAAAGGTTTATGCTGAAAGCATTGGCACATCTCTGTGTGTTATAATGTCAACTGAGTTTGCAGCAGATTGTGCCCTTTGATTTCCATACTTCCTACAGAGTTGTGAAATAATTTTTGAAAGCAAGAACTAGCTGCTTTTTTTTCCTCGTCTCAAAAGCCTCACACCGGAAAAGATCTTGCGAGATTCATCTACAGCATAGTTTAAAACGTATGCTCAGAGGTACCTCTTTCAGAGGACTCCACAAAAGCAACAAATGGAAATAATACAAGCTTGTGTTGGTTTTTCTCAGCCACAGGTGCCAGTACTGATCTTTTGGGTCAGGGAATTATATACCAGTGATAATGGCCACATTAAAAGAAAACTCCATTCTCACCATTTCTTACTATGTAAAGCAGGAAGAGGAAATTCAAAAAAGAATTATAAAGAAAGGATGTGAGTAAATCAAAAAAAGTAACCAGAATGTTAAATACAAAACAAAAATATGCTTAAACTATAAGATTTTTGAGTTTTAAAGATAGTCACATATAGAAATGACCTTTTCCAAAGACTTAATCTGTATGATATCGATAGAGGCAGTGTTTACACACAAACTAATCTATAATCACTTTTATTGCAAATTGCAATTTTGTTATATATATGTATTATACAAAAATGTGTATTATCATTAGTGATATTTTAATGAAACTAAAAGAAACCTAAAATTTTATAGGTAGAGACTCTTAAGTGCAGCTTTATTGATAGGAACTGAGGCTCTATTCCAGGAGGATATCTCATAATACTTTCTTATTTCTTCTGATTCTTTGGTAAATGATACTGACCTCTGAAATTTTGCAAATCAGAATAATTTTTCCACAATTATTCTGTAGGAAAAAATGCTTTGATGATAATTTCCTAGCTGAATTGTAGAAACTTTTTGTTTCTTCTGCTAATCTTCAACAACATTAGATTTATTTCCAAAGATACCTATTTGTTACCTTATAATCAGCAGGTTCCTGTACATTTGTGATGGGTTTTGTGATAACTTTAGGATTTAATGAGAAAAATTGTGTTATACTGATTTTTTTCTCTCTTTCTATCTTAACTTTCACAAATCTTGGAAGAAATAGGCCACTTCCACAATTGTATTTTGTCTGGAAAAAAAATGAATCTGCTGAGTACACCAAGCAATCCTCTTCACTCTTCTATTTATTACTTTAACAATGTTCTAAGCATTTCCCTCTGCCCTCCGCACACACACACTTTTTAACTTTTTTCAGCTAGTTCTGTGTTGGCTGATACCCCTAGCATATCTGCCAGTATGCTTTCCTCTTACATGCCAATAAAAAGACATATTGTCAGTATAATATCATAAAAAGTATTACCCTAAAATGTTTTCTAAGAATTCACAATGCATTTAGCATCATATGAGTAAAATAATTATGAGGTACAATATCATGAGTGAAGAAAAAAGTGGATTGGTAAGGGAAGAAACTGCAGACTGCTAGTACATGAGCAGTCTTCAGTAAACACTAAAGTAAAAAATAATCAACAAAATTGAGTACTTCTGTCATACTGTAACTGTGACTGTGAGACAGAGTAAAATTAATGTGGATTATACAATTCATGTTTCATATCCTAATCTTAAAAGCAGCATTAGACGACTGCCTTCTATTTTATTTAAAGCAACAACAACAACAACACATATGTTTCTTAAAAAAATGCTGGTAGATCCTCAATTCCTCAAGACCCTGAGAACTGATGTTCTAATCTGAGACACTACTGTGTTTTTCATCTTTTTCTCTCCTCCCCCCACTCAGTTTCATGTCTGTTCTGACAAGAAGTGTTAACAGTAAAACACTGCTATATTTATTCTGACAGTCATATTTTAAAGACATGTACTTCTAAGCAAATATTCTTTTTGAATTTGCTGTGATTTAGGATGAATTTACACCTTGCTTAAAATCCTAACAGTAAGTTACTATCAGTGGCCTTATGGAAAACTTCATCTTATTACAAACATTATTCTATTGTGATTATGATGAATTTGCTGAGAATCTCTATTTGTGAATTATTTCATGATGAGATGTTTCCCTACTTTCTAGTACATATTATATTTGCTATACCTATTGTAAAAATTTATTTTGTTCCTTATAGTAAATTCTAATGCTTGTTGAAGTAACTCTTATCAGGAATTGCCAATCTATTAAGATGGACTGGAAACAATAATGTGGAGTATTGTATTCATTTTATTAGAGTTTCAGTAAATTAGATTTTTATGTCAAATAATGAGTCTTACAAGTCTTTTTGCATTTAAATATCGTAGTCAAGGTCATGCTAAAAAATCTAAGGGTTATTGTTGGATTTCAGATCTGAGACCCTTTATTCTCTGCTATGATTCTTTTTATCATGTTCAGCATCAGTCTCATATAAGCTTATAAACTGATTTAATCTTGTGATCTTCAGTTAGAGTGCTTGATGTATAAAAGTAATTAATAATATCCCATACACAAAAGGGAATTTGAGACTGTCTGGGCCTAGATTTAGATAGTGATTAAACTAAAAATAAATAAATAATATTTAAGACAGAAGACAAAGGCATTACTTTTACAGATCTGGTATTTTCATTTAACTGGATTAAGGCTTTAATTCTTAAAGTTTTATGAATAAAATAGCAACTATTGCAACTTAACTAATACAACTGCCACTTGTGTTCTGATAATCATAAATATTCATAATGAGGAACTAGTGTGAGCTCATCAAAGGAGGAATCTTTGTTGGTCTCTGAACTGAACGTCTGGTTCCAACAGATAAGCAATCTATTAGCAAGGAAGCTAAAACAATCTAAAGAGTGGTAGAGCTAGCAAGAGAATTGAAATGGAACCTGACTATCATTAGTCCCTTTTGTGACTCCAAACAGAGTTGGAATAGTTCTCTTACCTAAAATCCTGGTATTGAAAATGGGATCACCTGACAGGAACCTAGTAAGCACTACTTTTCTATCCTTGTCTGTTTTGAAGAAAGTTTGTTACCATTCTCTAAAAAAAAACGCTCTAAAGGCTATTCCTGTTTCAAAGCAACAAAAATAAGAATCATTTCTACTTTTTGCTAGAAATAGGTGAAGAAACAAAACCACTGTCTCTCAAACAAGATGACCACCAAAAGGGCAATAATAGATGTCATTATATGTAGAAGGCAACCAAGTAGTAAAAGCTGCCAAAGGACAGTAGGACTGCTGACTCTGTCTACTCATCTAGGGCATAATGCATTATGTTGGAAAAAAAATATTATGAGAGAAAACCAGAAAAAGCCAGGATGTATTAGAAGTCTTAGAGGTTAATGGTGAATGGATCATTCTGTACCTGGAAGTCAGGAACAAAAGAAGTAATGCAAGAGTCTACTCTTGGACTCATCCAATTTAACATCATCATCAGTGCGAGGAAAGAGTGCATTGCATCTAGTTTGCAAATGACATCAACCTGGAAGGTAATGTGCTTGATGACTGGACTACTTTCCACAGAGATCTAGACAGTCCAGAGGAAGAGACCAGTATTCCCTGTGCAATTCAAAAGGGAAATGCAAAGTCCTGCACCTGGTGATAAAGAACCCCTGGTATCAGTAAATTCTGGAGAATGGCTCTGCAGAAAAGGTCTCTGACATCCTAGAGGATGACAAGAATATAAGCCAACAATGTACTCTGGTAGCAAAGAAGTCCAAGAGTATCCCAGGCTCTTAAGAGAAGCCCAACCAGTAGTTTGATGGAAATGATTATACCCATTTACTCAGCACTCTTTAGGCCACATCTAGAATAATGCATCCAGTTTTGAGCATTTAAATCCATATTTTGGAGTGAGCTGAGTAGAAAACCACCAAGGTAGTCATGAGATTAGAGCATTTGTTCCATGAGGGGATACTGAGGGAGATGGGCTTGTTTAACCTGGAGAAAAGGGAGCTGTGGTGGGGGCTTAATAGTACCTACAAGTCTTCCAGTACCTATCAGGAAGACAGAGCTACTCAGGTTACAGTGGCTGTGATAGCAGGATGGGTGGTTAGTTTAAAAATACACATACTACAATAGATATTTTGCTTCATACTATTGTCAAAAGTTTTACAAAATAAAATAGGAATAATTTTTCTCTTTATTATTTTGTATAACATTATAATAACAAGAACTCTGATCTTTCCAACGTCCTTAGACAAAATTCACCTCCTTAACAAGTTAGATTACAAAATCAGACTCGGTGGTGTGTTTCAGCCGTTGTTATTATCCAAATCTTCATGTGTTTATAATATGCACTTATGTTCTAGATGTGAGCATATACCCACATAGAATATATTATTATTCTTCCAGAAATAATATATTTTTTTCTTTTTATTTTTCTTTTCCCCAATAGAAATTGAAAAGGAAAGCTGTGGGGATCCTGGAACACCATTATATGGTATCAGAGAAGGGGATGGATTTTCCAACCGGGATGTTTTAAGGTTTGAGTGTCAATTTGGATTTGAACTAATCGGAGAGAAATCTATCGTTTGCCAAGAAAACAACCAGTGGTCTGCAAACATACCAATTTGTATTTGTATGTACTGATTTTTTTTAATACATAATATCATGCTACATGTTAACTTGCAGATGCAATGATGTGTATGATTAATTGCAAATTTTGTACAATGTAATTCATCTTTCTAATAGGGTGAATTTACAGAATCACAGAATGGTTAAGGTTGTAAGGGAGCTCTACAGATCATCTAGTCCAACCCCCTTGCTCCAGCAGGGACACCTAGAGCACGGGGCACAGGGTGGCATCCAGGCAGGTTTTAAAGATCTCCAAAGGAGACTCCACAACCTCTCTGGACAGCCTGTTCCACTGCTCTGTCACCCTCACAAGAAAGAAGTTCTTCCTTATATGGAGATGAAACTTCTTGTGTTTCAGCTTGCACCCATATTTATTTTTCATCAGTGGTAGGTTTGCTAAAAACTTATACCCAACAGAAACTCTAGAACTACTAAAATGTTTTTTGTTTACCTACAAGTATTAAAAAGTAGCCATCATTATGTGTCTCTATAAAATTTTATTGGGTGCATATTTTGTAGGAAACTGTAGATTTTATATGTATGATACAATTTTTATAGCTACTATTATAAGTTAATTTATTTCTTCAGGTTAGTAGCTGCTGAATTGCAATCAAGGACATTTAGATTATTTACAGTTTCTTTTTCCTATGCATTATGTATGAAAGTATTTTAGAACTCAAATGTTCATAGAAAAGCGTATTTACATAGAGAGTTGTCTATCAGTTATGCCAGATAGATAAGTAAAATACTGTTGTGATATATATATTTGTGGAAACACAGTACTTAACCTTTATACTAAAATGCTATAGGCCATATATATATTATGAGCTCAGTCAGTTGCATTCAGCAGTGCAAATTAATTTAATATTGCTTAGCTGAAATGCTTGAATATGAAAGATCATCCTGATAATCCAATCAACTCTTTTGTCTCTTTGAGGCTAGTTAACTTTTTGTGTTTCTTTGTAAATGATAACTATCAACTTTCTCACTATTTAATGTACTTAATGAGAGATTTGTTCTTTTAAACAGTTCATAAAGGAGAAAATGCGTAGTGCTGAATGATTAAGCAACAAGAATAAACTATAAGGACTGCTGTGGGTTTCCAGTGAAAAAGGGATGTTCTTTACTACCCGAGGGACTGTGTTTAGGAAGATGTAGTTTTATTATAGGAAAGGGATAGAAAAAAAAACAGCAGCAACAACAATACCTTCCTATATGACTTCTCACTTGATGCAGAATACAGAATTACTTGAGACAATAAAATATTTTAAGAATCTCTAACAAACAGTAATAAAATATTACTCTTAAAAATATATTTTATTCTATATTCTAATTGCTTTCTTTTTTTGTTGGCAGTTCCTTGCCTTTCTAATTTCACTGCACCCATGGGAACTGTTCTTTCACCTGATTATCCAGAGGGATATGGAAATAATTTAAACTGTATCTGGACCATAATTTCAGATCCAGGGAGCCGAATCCATCTCTCCTTTAATGACTTTGATTTGGAATCTCAGTTTGACTTCCTTGCAGTTAAAGATGGTGACTCTCCAGATTCTCCAATAATAGGAACATTTACTGGTGCTGAAGTTCCATCCCATCTTACCAGTAATGGACATATTTTGCGTCTGGAATTTCAAGCTGACCATTCAATGTCAGGACGTGGATTTAACATTACTTATAATAGTGAGTAATAGAAAAATCTTATATATATTTGTATGTGTGATTTGTTTTTGATGTACTAAATATGTCCCGATTAATGCACATTTAACTTACATATATAACAGCCACAGAGCAAGAATTTTCTAGACTATGCTTCAGACCACACACAGTAAATAGTAGTTGGACTTCTGCCTTGAGGACTCTGAATTGTACCTATTTGTATTGCAAGAGATCCTAGTACGTCTTGTTGCCTTTAGTATCTTGACCACTGTGCAGAGACAGAGCATTTCACATTAAAATGGAGTTCTGTGTATTTCACTGCTTTCCATCATGGAGAATTGGAAAGGATGAATATAATGAAATGCTTTTCATTCACAGACCACAGACACCACATTCACAGACAGTACATTTTCATTCACCTCATCCACAGACAGTACAATAATTAAATATTTTCACTAGCAGTAAATATCGTTAGCACTCATTCACCTTTTTGCTGGTAAAAGTCCTTACATTTCTTTTGAAGGACATATGAAAATTTCCCTGAGTTTTATTGGTATAAAATTATCTGACACTTATGTCACACCAATGTCCAGGAAGAATGCATATTCTGGCAGGGCAAACACAGAGATCTAATATGTAAACCCACAATATTATGAACATGGTACATGACACAGACAGAGATGTACCCAGGCCTCCCCTTTAGCGCTTTAGACTAAGAATGTGTTGCATACTTAACTCCTTCCTAACCACTAAATGTTCAAGGTGAGAATTAAGAAAATTCTTCTTTGAAAGATTCACAACTGAAAATGAAACAAACAAAAAAGCAGGAGAGGGATAGAATGATGCTAGAAAATTAGGAAAGCAAAGGGGACACAGTCATTGCAGTAATAGGAAAGTAACATCCCTCTGAGAAAAATCTAAAGTCTAGTTCTCAAAATTACAAGACTCGCTTAATCTCATTAACTCTCTGGCTTAATGGAGTCTTTTTATTTTATAAAGATTTTCACAGTAAATATTATTTTACCATATAGCTAAGATGACACTAGATTATAATGTATAAACATTCATTTTCTAATATTGTCTAATATTTCTGTTTCTGGACCTCTATCTTAGCTGCTTCATCCACAAATTATTTCTCACAAATACAGAATGTAAGCATGAAGAAAGTGTGGTGGCTTCTTATTTATTTCTATAGGTACCAATCCTCATGGCAAGTTAAACTTCGAGAACACTGAGTAGGTGTCACAATACTATAAATAAATATCAAGATGTCTGAGGTTATTCAAAACTGTTGAAATATAAAAATAATTATAATTAAAATGAGATACTGAATCCACATTTGTTAATGAAAGTTGTAATTTGTGTTCCTTATAAGACATTTTGTTTTCTTGTATCATGCCATTTTTAACATTTAAAATGGCTCTGCTTTCTACTTTAAGATTTCACTGAGTATATTCTGCAGTGTCAAGCCTAATTCTACTAATGAGGAAAATTCAGAGGAGAAGCTTTGGCAGTCTTTTCAAGGGGGAAAAAAAGGCATATTTTAAAATATGTATTCTGTGAGTTGTACCATTTTGCAGAATTA
This sequence comes from Crypturellus undulatus, assembly GCA_013389825.1. Taxonomy (NCBI): domain Eukaryota; kingdom Metazoa; phylum Chordata; class Aves; order Tinamiformes; family Tinamidae; genus Crypturellus; species Crypturellus undulatus. The sequence goes on along the minus strand of VWPW01003426.1, from coordinate 3,769 downwards.
GAACTAAACATAGATTAGATTTGATTAGAATATAAGCACAGAAATGTATCTTTAAGAATATGTCTTTAAAAGAAATTTATAGAAAACATGAAAGATGCAGATGATTAGCATAGAATAATTATACCTTTTGAGATACAACACTTCATCAAACATTATTGAGATTGCTCTTTTCTCTGTATTAGCATTTGTAAATCCAAAGTTAATTAAAAAGATCAATTTTCCACTAATACTTTTACTGTGTATATGCCCAATCCTTTTGAAGGCTAACACTTTGTATTTCCTGACTTCAAGATCATAAACAGAATATCATGGAATAGATCAAAAGAATCGGTAAATCAGTAAAAGGAATGCAGACCACTAATATAAATAATTTCATTAATATGTCAAGTATAGAGCTTAGAAAAACTGAACATAATCTGATTTTAACTAGTGTTTATCACAGTGTATTTTTATGCAGCATTTGCTTTTATTTCTGCAGCATGTAGTGTTAGTAATTATGCCTGATCCAGTAGAATTAAACATAAATTCAACTTCTATTAAAAGTAAACTTAAACTTAAGTAACTTAAACTTAAAGTTCAAGTGACTTAAAGTATCACACTTCAGGTTTTCAGGTCTTATTCAGACTTAGATAAAATAAATTAAAAATATTTCTAATGAATTAAACTTTGGCCCACCAAAATATGAATATGGATGTCACAAAAATGCTCCAAAAAACATGGATTAGCAATTCCAAAAGCTGTGATTTTCAGTTGGGTCAAATCTTGATATATTTTCACATTATAGTTGTCTGTTCCCTACTGCTGACCCAAAAGTGGGGAATGAGTCTGGAAGATGTTTTCCTGGGTATAGCGAAAGAAAGGAACATAGCTGCTTGAAATTAGGTTGTATTAGCCATATATTTCATATATATATATATAATATTCTTGTTATTCTAAGAGGTGTTCATCATGAGACACTTTTACCTACATTCCCACTTGACTTTTCCAGACTCAGTGCTTTCCAGGATAGAGTCTTTCATGCTGTGTTATGAAGTATGCAAAAGAATGGGTGCATGTTCAACAGTACTGAATTGTGTATTAGTTGTTTGCATGACTTTTATCAACCATTCACAATTTTCAAGTATCTCTTCATTGTTCAATATTCTATTAGCTTTTGCTTCCTCTCTGATATTGTCAGAAAAGGCTATATATATTTCAGAGCCATTACTAGATTTGCCACCTAAAGCTTTGTAGGACAATCTAACAAAAAAAATATTCAGGCCAGTGGACCACTCCTTTTGGCACTATTTCTGTGGGGCCTTCAGAGCATACTTCAGAGCAGATGAGTTACGGTTAGCTTGATTCCTGCCCTTCTGTCTCCTGAGATCACTGTGATTCCTGAGGTTGCTGCAATTCCTTCCCTTGCCTTCCCTTGCCTTCCCTTGCCTTCCCTTGCCTTCCCTTGCCTTCCCGTGCCTTAATGCAGGTTTTAACATCCTTCTGAGTTATTATCAGACCTGAAAGCACTTCACCCTGTGCAATGATTACACTGTCTTTTTTTCCAGATACTACTTAAAATATGAGTGCAATCTTGGTAGTAGATGAGTCTAAACATCAATAAAGTTGGATTTTCTTTTTACAGTTAGTATCGTATAAGGACCTTTTCACAGTTTTTTGACTTATTGGTAGTGGATAAGATATTAAAGATATATATACCTACCTGCATTTGCATTTATTTTTTTAATTAATACTTTCAAATCTTTTAAAGATATGACCATATTTATGATTTTGCTCGCTTCTGTTAGGCAACTGGGCTTGTCTGTTCTCCCAGTTTATTCTCTAGTGATAGACATGGACTGTCTTTGCACCAGTATCCAGGTTTGATTCCCTGTACAGAAAAGGGAAACTGCTATATAGGATAACTTTTTTTTTTTTCCCCATGTGCTTCATAGCTAAACTTGAAATTTGGGAAGCTCTGTATATTCTAGGAATTACTTTGACTGTAGTTATAATCATCTGCTTTCTTTCCCCACTGTCACGCAAGCCTAGCTGCTTAGGGGCTCTCAGTTCAATAAGCAAAATAGTTTATGGCAATATCAGACACAGTGAGGTCAGCATTTCTCTGATGGATGTGACAGCAAATTAAAAATACAAGAGACAGTGAAAGCTGTTATAACACAGAGGCCTGCACTGACCTTCTGATGCAAGCTTGTTTCCCAATTGTAACTTTGAGTGGGATGGGCTGTTGGAGAGGATGATCTAGTCATCACTGAAAGTCTGACAATATCTTTGCTGTCCCGACTAAAATTTCTGCTGCTAAAGCTTTATGATATTTTAAGCAATATTTTGTATTACTATGCATTTTTTGGTCTTCGCTAAATTTATGTAATTATTGCTTCAGATACAAATAACTTTTTTTTTTTCCCCCCTCAAAGCATTTGGACATAATGAGTGTCCTGACCCTGGAGTACCAATCAATGCTCGCCGTTTTGGTGACAACTTTCAGTTGGGGAGCTCAATTTCTGTTATCTGTGAGGAAGGATTTATTAAAACACAGGGAACTGAAACAATTACTTGCATGTTAATGGATGGAAAAGTAATGTGGAGTGGACCTATTCCAAAGTGTGGAGGTATGTATAATATATCTTTTTGATTCAAGACAAAGTAACTTCTTTTAGGTTGTCACCAAATGGAATTCAGACTTGTGCAAATGGATAGCATGAAGCCCTTGCAATACCTCGTGATCTTGTGCTGTATAAAGTGATACTGCAGTCCTGTCTGCAGGCATGAGTTTTTCTCATACAGGAAGAGGAAGAAGAACGTGGCCCAACTTGGCATAAACATCAGTGATGTGAACACTGCTGTATACCTGTTCTAGCACAGAAAGCTCAACTCCCAACATTATGACAGTAATGAGAACAAATTATGTTCACGCTTTCAGATCTTATTCAGTATGGAGGGAACTTCAGTTTCTCCAAAATACTTTTATACTTTAAAAGAATCACTCCTGCCTTTTTTCTTTTAAAGCATGCATTTGTCCAATGTGAGAACTGTTTGGAATAATGAGAGTTAGCAGAGTTAGCAGTACAGGAAAAAGATTTATCTCTATATTTTTGAAATCCAGTTTAGACAGTATTCTGATAGGCCTTGTTAACACCCTGGAGAAAGAAATAGACCGAAAAAAAACCCAAAAAGATCATTCTGTTTTTTGATAAGATTTTTTTAGCATATTGAATGGTTAGGTTCTTCAGCTTATGATTTTAAATCTCTAAATCCTGCTCAATCTGTCACTTACTGTTCTTAAGCAATCATAAAGTCTGTTCTCAAATTTTTGTTCAAAAGTTTTTTGTTGGATATTGTTTTAAATGCAACTTCAGATATAGAGAGCTCCTAGCTGTAGACCCACTAATGTTTCTTCTATCCACAGTGACATGGGGGCTTTGGAAGATGCTTTTATCAGTTGATCTTTCTCTTTATTCAAATTCAAATTATCATTATACCTCTAAAAGACAATGTTATGCTTATTTCCTGATATTTGTTTATACTAATGAATACAGAAAGAAAATTTTTTTTCTGTTTATTAAAATCTCTTCATCTCAAAAAAAAATGGCTGCTAAAATCTATTAATTTTGTCAAGAATGATATAATCTCTGATTTATAAACATAGTTTCACTTATTTGTCTTTTAAACAAAAAATAACTTAGCTCTGATTTTCACTACTTAACTATCTGCCTTACAAAATTTGCTTATATATTTATGCTTATATATTTATGTATAATCATGCATATGC
>VWPW01003425.1:15972-35078 GCA_013389825.1 Crypturellus undulatus | reverse complement strand
CAAATGCTGAAACGCCAGAAAAAAAAATATATGTATATATATAAAACAAAAAGGAGGAATTGTGGGAACATATCTAAGGGACAGAGGCCTTCCCATGGGAAGCGACTACAAAGAGCTGAGCTAAAGAAGATAGTGGACACTCCCTGATCTGAAGGAATGTGATCCTGGAAAGTCCCTGAACTGCAAGCACGAGAAAGTTGGGCGAGACGGAGCTGTAATTAAGCTTGTCAGTGAGAAAGAAGGACTTGCGCACAGACCAATGCTGTGAATGCATGCCTGTTATCCACAACCAACCAAGTGCGGTAGAAGATGCGTGGACAGTAGCATGTAACCAATCGTTGTGTATGTGTATGTGTGGCTAAAGAGCTTGCTTCTACTTGTGTATATAAGCACGCTGTTCAGGCTAAATAAACGGATCAAGGCCTAATTCACAGGGAGTCTGCATCTTTGATCCCCTCCCAATTCCTTGGGCCAGCAAGAAGTTTCCAACAGAACATGTCATTCTGTGTGGAGCCAGCTCAGATCCAGCTCCATCATACAGCCTTTTGGAAGACCAAATATCATGAAGTTACCAGAAAAGGAGTGTGGGGTGGCCACAGTTTGAGTTCAGCTCCACCATGCCCACCAGAAAATAAACAACAGCTACGTGATAGGTTGTCCATGTCAATAGTAAGGGAAGGATCCTTGCTAAAGAAGTCTTGCAATGAAGTCCTCAATATGTCAGTTCTTAGACACCATTTTTTTTTTCTCCTAGTATATGGAAGAGTAAGCAAGATCAGCGTTATTAGTCAGGAGGGAAGAAAACATTAGGAAAGAACAAATCAACAAAACAGAAACAAAAAAGTATACATATTAATACACAGTCAAGAGAATAACAAAATTGTTTACAACAACTGGAAACTAAAGCTAGTAAATTTAAGTTAGCAAGAAAACATTCTCTTTTAAAGGTGATTACAATTACTCTCTGAACCAGCTTAAATGTGCAACAGATGCTCCACATCTGAAAGTCTAAGTGTACCCATATATATATATACACACACACACAATATTAACTACATATGCACACACACAAAAAAACTTAAGACATTTACATAAACGTGCCTGAATATGTGTGTGTGCACGTGAGTCAAGCAGGCATAAATTCAGGAAATCTGACAAGCTTGCTTTTATATAGACTAGATGTGATGTTCCTTCTAGCCTTACAGATGGCTATGGGCAAAGTAAGATCAGCTGCTGCAATCTGTTGCAGTAAAGGAGATGTGAAATGGTGAGGCCCTGGATGAAGTGTTTATATGCTGAGAATGCTTACAGAAAAAAGGATGTAATTGAAATTGGCACATAAAACAAATCATGAAGATCAGATTTAAATCTGACATTAATTAAGAGAATTAAGTGTCTCCATCTGACAAGCAGGCTATAGGTATCACCATCAAGAACAAAAGCTCCATTAGCTGCCACACTGCACACAGTGTCACTGGCAAGTTCCCTCCTGGGTGATCGTTCTGACCTAGAAAAAATGACCATCTAGCCAGTGAGATCCAGTTAGCTAAATCCAAGTCAAGCATAGAATTCAAGTCTGATCCCGCTTGGGAGAATTTAGGATTTTCAAGCTATTGACCTGCCTCTTCACATCTAAAAGCTCAGGGTCTAGCAGAAACCTAGACCCTCAGAGGCACTGGGATGACAGCTCCGCTGACATGTTGGTTGCTCAGGATGCCATCACTAGGCCAACAAGCCCTCTCAAAATACCTACCAGGCTGTTAGGCTTGCATCTTAAAAGCAGCTTATAGTTTTTCCTCTCCATGCTGCAGAGACCCCCACCAATCATGATTTTTGAGGCATGGTTAATGGATATTTCCTTTTCCCTACAAGACTGAGCTTTAGACAAAATAAATTTGAGTAGTACCAAATTTGTCTTTTAAGTTTGCACGAACAACACTATTTCCAAACAAATGAAGGCAAAACATGTTACAAATAAAAATCTACCATCTATTGGATTTTAAGAAAGACATTCAAGGTATGATCTAATTTGAAACACATGCCAATGTTTTTTAGGTTGGTTGGTCTATTTTTCACCTAAGTTTAAACTATTGAAGAAAGTACACTCTAAACAATAGCAGAAGACGCTGGAAAGAAGAAAAAGCAGACTGCTGGGAAGAGAAATCAATAGCAATTCTGTGCTTTCATCGTTTCATTTTCATTTGCTTTTCTTGCAAGACAAGATCACAGGATTCATTATAAATATTCATATTCTTCACTGATAAGTACAAAGGAAATAAAACTTTTAACATAAGTTTGTCATATGTTTAAATACTGATCAAATCATTTCCCCAAAGCCTACAGAGATGATTATAAGTGCTAGATTCACACCTTTTTATTATTATTATTTTTTGCTGTGAAAAAATACATTATACTATCCCATTACCTCTAAATTCCATTTCCAGTTATCTTATTGGTAAATATTTAAAAGATAAATTTAGATTACTGAGCTGCACAAGAAAATCTCTATTAAAATTGTTCCACATATCAAACTCAGTTACTGAAGCTTTTTACACTGTCAGCAGAGCTTCCTAACAGGATCACTGCTCCCCAACACTACTTAAAGAAAGACCAGCAACTTCACCAGCTAGTGCCAGCTTCAGCTTCTCAGCACTCTGGCTCCTCACATCTGGTTCAGTGGCATGGGGAGCTTCCCTCACAGCTTTAGCATCTTGAAAAGCGAGATATCTACCAAACCATCTGCTATGGACAACTTCCTTTAGTTTACTTTTAGTTCATTTTCCATCTGGACACCTGAGAGAAGACTTCTCCATACACAGAAAAGGGCAAGCTATAGAGGAAGAAATTAGGTCTCTGGTCTAAAGCTAGCATTAGCAATCACTGTCTAATAAACTGAGGGATACTAAAGATAAGAAAAGATGAGGAACATAGAGGATCTCTTGCTCAAAAAATAACCTAGGCGAAATACAAGGTAGAATGGGTGAATAAAGCCAAAAATAAACACATCACTTTTAAAGAGTCAAGAAATGAGGTGGCTTGATCACCAAGACTGCCAAGCCGAACTATTTGAAGGATGAATATAAAAGTCAGAAACAAAATACAAATCCAATAAAACCTCTTTGTTTGTTTGTTTTTTGTTTGTTTGTTTTTAAGTCAACTACTTCACAATGTTTTATGCCTGTCCTACTCCAGGTTTCATTTCACATCCATGTGCAAACAATGATGGGGATTTGGGTTTACCAGAACTGCCTAGAATTTGGATTATGGAGTGTCTCTTGGAAGTTTTTACGACCGATGTCTTCAAGCTACAGGTTGTCCTCAGTAGAAGATTCTTAACTTGAAGAACTGAATCACATCCACTCCCTAGGAATAGTACAACAGTCTTTACACCTTTTCCCAGGCTATAAGGTCTGTTTTATAAAACAATATTTCCCAAGCCTGACTCAAAGGAGGAGATAAGGTCTTGCCACAACCAAAAAAAAAACAAACAAAAAAAAACCACAAACAAAAAACAAAACCAAACACTTGTTATACGTTTCTTTAAAAATCATGAAATAATAGCAATTGGATTCAGATTATTTAATACTTATTTGATGTAATTTCATCCAGATACTGTAACTACCTTGTCTATCAATAGACAAGAAATGCTGATGTGGTCTAATAATTTTGCAAACAGGAGTATCTCTTTTCCTCAAAGTTTTTTTTCTTTCAGTTGAGTATATTTGACCCTCATCCAGCACAATAGCTTTTTGATATATATATATATATATATATATATATATCAATATTTATCCAATTAGAGGAGCTACAGCTGTATTAAAGTTAACTAGCAACTTGACTTAGAATAAACAAACACAAAGCTTAATATGTTTACGCTCACTGTCAAGCAAGCATCATGATAATTTTGGGGAGGAGAAGATATATCCCGTTTTTCCACTCTCATGGATAGCTTAATTTCCTCAATAGCTGCACAGACAGATTCTCATTATTCACTTTTCAAAATTAGATCATTTATTTGGGCTTCTTGATATAAATTAGAAGTCTAGATTTCGCGGTATTCGGTAGTGCCAAGCCACAACAGCTCTCTGAATCTCGGTGCTTTGAACTAGAAACAGTATTCAGTAGGTTTACAAAAAGGACACCTCAAGTTCTAGGCCATGTCAAATAGTTGGGCCATCTCCATTTTGGATTATTATGGCAGGGATGTGCACATTAAAACCTTCAAGATAGTCAGTTCGGCATCAAGAAGCAGAAAACAAACAGCTTCCCTTCCTTACAAGGGGCTCAGTTAAAAATAAATAAATCTGTGTTACAAAGTGATAGTCAAATATATCACAACTCTAAAAATCTGACATTTGCATACACCAAAATACCATCACAAATGGATTTTCGCTGGTCTCCTCTTCTGAAAATGATTATTTTTACTTCCTCTGCTCTCCTCCCCACTCCTTCACTTCAGAAATACTACTTAATTCCTGAGTTCATGTTAATTCACTACAGAGCACAGAATATAGACGGGCTCTGCGGACATAAACTGGAAAAAGTATGCTGACCACTGTGCTGCGAAAGACCATCCAAGTTACTCCAACTGTGATATTTAAGACATATTGCTGATGTATTTTTAGCTACAGTTCTTAAAGCTTTAAGAAAAATTATCAAAACATAAGTGTGGACAGACTAGAATCTCACACATTTCTTCTCTTCTTCCTTCACATTTTTTTCCACTTAAGAAAAAAAAAAAGTGATACTTTAGAAGGTTTATTTGGAGGCAAACAATTCAGGAAAAGTTAGGTACAATTATAAATGCAAGCCTGCAAATCTTACCAGTAATTTTCAGTAGAAGAGGGTTCATTACATCCAAAGAGTAACATGTGATGGACAGTGTCCATGCTGGCATGGGGTTTAAAGTCAACTGAAAGACAAAATGATAAAAAAAAAAAGGCTCTGTAATACTCCACACAAGGAGTGTGCATCCCCAGGCACTTCTTTCTTACCTTCTGTATTACACTTACAATTTTACAAACTTTTACTACAATTCTGTTCAATGGCCTTTCTTCCAAGCTAAGGCATCACAACTCATTTAGTAATTAAAAATAACAACAAAACAAGTTTCCACACAAAGCTGTTGCATTTTTCTCCCATGTTAAATATGGCACTTAGTATGCATCTCAATGTAAACCAACAAATTTTAGCATATCCAGTCTTTTGACTTCAAAATGTGCACTTGTGACTTAATAGTGCTCTTTTACTCCTTTTTAAATTTCTTGTTTCCATCAAAAAAACAAATGAACAGTAAGTTAGAGTTAAGGGTTGTGCATTGGTTGCAGTAATGTTTTCTTCTAGCAAAAATTTTGCTATGACTTTCTTAGAACAAAGGTTCCATGAAAAAAATTAGAATGTATTCTCACTCTCATGTAAGCTCCTTTGGATTAGAAACCAATATTAATTTAAACACAATCACATTGACCAAATATTCCTCCTTATTAGCAACTTACTTAGATTAAGGTCAATGTTCAGTATCCAAATGTCTCTGTTCTTTGTATAATGCCACAAAATACCAGTTCTGCTTCTCCAATGTTAGTGCTCCTGTTCAGGATAGGACTGTAGATGCACAGGAGGGTGTTTCTAGAAATGAAACAAGCTATACTTGAACTCCCTTTACTCGTACTGAAATACACCCGATACAGGGAATGGAAAGGAGTTTTCCTTCATTCCTCACCCAGGCTAAGGCTGGTGAGCAGAGCCAGGAGATGAAAGCCACCCGATTCACTCCGAGACTCCGGAGCACAGGAGAGATGCTCCAAAAGAAGGGTTGGTGTGGGGTTATTTTGCACACTGTGTGTTCTTAAAAACAGCTTCAGAACTGCTAAACTCACCAGTAGGACTAAAGTCCAAAGACTGCATAATTTCCGCCCCCTCACCAGAAAATTCTACTCATTCCACAGACAGAAAACAAATCTGTGTTACAGCGGGACCTTTTGTTTCAACGTATTTAACATTAATATTTAATAGCAAAACTATGACTAATTTTTGCATGGGATAGACAGTATGTGATTGTATGTGGACTTTCTAGCTCCATTTATAGGCATTTTACGCTGCTCCTGATTTAAGTGAGTTTCTGAAGGAGTTCCTCAGCAGTTCATAAATGTAAAATAGGATGTTCTTTATCCCAGAACCTGACACCTGTACAAAGTGGCACCTGAAAGGACAACCTTGAAGAACAGCTTCACTAAAGGTTAGGGCCCTGTCCGCTGAAGTCACCGCCTGTCACACTGCTCAGTGATGTCTCATTGCTTCTTTCGACTCCCCTGCCATCCTGTCCCCTTTGGGACTTGCTTGGACGTGTGAGCCAGGAAGGCTTTTGTTCCGTCCCCATACGGCGCCTGCTCCAATGACATTCTGGTCTATGTGACCTTTAAACACCACTACAGAAATTATAAAATACTAATATTAATGATAAGGGGAAATACACACAATTAAAGCAAAATTAGTTTTCTGAATGAACCCTACAGCTGCTTGAGCTCATATATCTAATCATTCCCACTGGGAGAAGAGTCCTAAAAACTTCTTAGTCTGCCTGAGCCTGAGAGCACTCTGCAAAGTGAGTTATTTTCTTGCAGAGCAATTTTCTTCACAACACTCCCAAGTTTATATCAGTCTTCCTAAATGGGATGGGGAGGTCAAATAAAGCCATTCAAAAAAAAAAAAGTATTAACTTTTTAATATAGCATAAAGTGATTATTGCAACGACAGAAAAGTAACAGTTTTAGTATATACTACACTGAATCAGGTTTGGCTTACTTGCCTAACGAAGTGCTGCTTTGAATCAAGAACTCCCTAAGAAACAGGAATGAGCAGACCAGAAATGTCTGGAGAAGACACCGACCTCATCTTAACAGTGTTACTTAAAACTATGTATTTAACCAACTCATTTCTAACAAGTTCATCTTTGTAAACAACCATCTCATCTTATAACACTGACACCTTTTTATTTTTTAATAGCTTCCTTCTAGATAATCTGATCAAATTCCCTTTAAAGAAAGATATCAACACATCAGTGTTGAGGGTGATGGGAGCAAGACCTTCAACTCAGTGCAGCTGTTGCGTTGAGGTATTAAGGAATTTTATCTATGCCAGACTAGGGCAACAAGCCCACAACATCCCACAGTGCTGTAGGGGAGAAGAGCAATAAATCATCTAATTATAAACCCTAACTGACAACCGGAATAATTTCTTCATATAGACCCTGTATTATTTTGTACCACATGTACTCAAACACAGGGATCAATGGAACAGTGATTACATGTCAGAAAAAAAGCAGAAGAGCCTGCTACAACCATTGCATTGTAGCCATAGATGACCAGAGACTGAACACTCAATCCCTTACATGCTGATCTTTCCTCCTAGAGCTAACCTCATGGTCAAAATTTAATTTTGCAGTCAGGGACTGACTCTTTTACTAAAACTGAGAGAAAGCCTCAAATAAATTTTAACTTTTTTTCTCCCTTTTCTTAGTAATCATCCTACAAATGCAAAAACAATCCACTACTTTGAGCTAAAATATCAGTTTACTCAAGGATATTCATGTGCAACTATTGTCTCATAACAGACTACAACAAAAACTACACAATATTTCCACAGTTTTTTTTTTCTGTGCAGATAATAGCACAAAATTTACTAACAGAAAAAGAACACTATATTTTGCAATGTTTTCTCTTATTTCATTCTATAGAACATGTTACAACAGTGAAACTACCTTCAGTAAAACCAGCTGTTCACAAGCCTTCTCTCCACCTACACAACTGGATGTAGGTAAGCAAGGCAATATGAAATTAAGAGCACCCAGCAGACATTCTGAAGAGATGATGTTGCTTGCCAGACCTAAATGACCTAAGCACTAGCACTCTCTTACAGGAGACCCTGTTATTTGCCTGTCACTGTATTCATGTCACAACACTAGAAAACAGAGAGGGAAGAGGAGTTGGTTTGGTTGGGTTGGTTTTTCCCCCCCAAATAGGTATTATCTCACTGCATTCACTATTGCGTGCAAGCGTGAAGGATTTACAGCCCGTACCAGCAGGTAAATAAACAGTCTGCTCAGTAGAGTGGAATTAGGCATCCGGCCCGAGACAGAAAGCCAATATGTTACAAATGGGCTTAACTACTGCCTTAACTACTACTGTTCATGAATCTCTCCAGACAGAGTTTGTTATCTCAACTCTAAGTAGCTCTCTCTAGTTTGTTTCTGCATTAGCCATGATGAATGCATTTTAGAAACTCCAGCAGTCAAGATCAAGTTGATAATAGTCAAAAATAAATAAATAAAACAACTTTTATTTTACTCTTCAATGGCTTGCTTAGACATATCCACTCAACCAACACTCACCTACATAGGTTTCATTGTCCACCAGGACGGGTACTGACATGCAGAGGTAGGTATCAGACTATGAAGAGACACAAAAGAACAGAAGTTACCTTAAAAATCAGGCATGCTTAGGATAAACAGAAGCATCAATAATCTGTACATTTCTGAAGATAACTATGGCAGTACCAAATAAGAGTGTAATCTTCATACCAGTTTATGAAGTGTGCAGCTTAGCACTGAATTGACTTGCAGTGGTTAAACAACCCCTGAAATCCCTGAAAGTAGCAAACCCATAACTGGGGAGTCCTATTGAAAGGAAGGCTCTTATGCTGTGGTCTTCGTCCATCAAAGAAAACAGTCAGTAACATTCTTGTACAACACAGTTACAGTTTGTAAATATATGTGGACTACCTGAAAATAAGCAGCAAAGTCAGCCTTATCTTTGATTCCTGAATGAAGAGAAGCTCCTACAGAAGTACCTGGGACACTATCAACTGCTTTACTCGGATGCTTGACCAAAGACAAAGTATGATTTTCTATATGGTTTTCTATTAAATTAAATTAATTCATTGTCACGTTGTGTTTATATTCAGAGTGCTCCATCTGGTCAGCAATGTGGCTTTTAGGATAACAGCTTCTCTATAAACTATTTTAAACTTTTTTTTCCCCCTCCAACCTTAAGGCTTTGAAAGACAAGATGATCGGTACTTGCTCAGCTATAGCATATCCATGAACTCCAAATCTGACAGGACTTCCACAAGGTTTGCTCAAAACAGATCAAGTTTTCACTACAAAAAACACAAAACAAAACAACAACAAACCCTTCAAGCCTAATTTAAAACAGGAGGCTGTAAATAAACAATGAGATGCAAGTGAAGGGGAAGGACAGGTACACAGGAAATAACAGTATGTGATTACACAGAGCAGTGATGTACACAGATAAGAAGCTGATTTTGTGTTTCTTTCCTAGAATATGGGAAAGATGAACACAGGTCAGTAGACACAATTGATGTCAACAGTTTCGTGTACGCCGGATATATGCACTTACAGAAGCCAAGTTGAACATATGAAAGAAAATGAAAAATGAAAAGAAAACATATGTATGAACATATGAACATATTTATGTTGGGCAAGCTCAATGAGAAAAAGAGCATGTACATAATGTGGAAGAAGGGGCAGGCCACATGGGAAGAATATAGGAATGTTCGTGTACGCCGGATATATGCACTTACAGAAGCCAAGTTGAACATATGAAAGAAAATGAAAAATGAAAAGAAAACATATGTATGAACATATGAACATATTTATGTTGGGCAAGCTCAATGAGAAAAAGAGCATGTACATAATGTGGAAGAAGGGGCAGGCCACATGGGAAGAATATAGGAATGTTATCAGAGAATGCAGGGATGCAACGAGGAAGGCCAAGGCCCATTAGGAACTGGAGTTAGCGAGAAATGTCAGGGGCAACAGGAAGGGCTTCTACAAATACATCAGCAGCAAGAGGAAGACTAGGGAAAATGTTATTCTGCTGCTGAACGTGGAGGGTGCCTTGGTGACAGAGGATGCAGAGAAGGCAGAGTTACTAAATGCCTTCTTCGTCTCAGTCTTTACTGCTAAGGCCAGTCCCCATGAACTACAGAGCTCAGAGACAAGAGAGAGAACCAGGAGAGAGGAGGACTTTCTGCTGGTCAAGGAGGATTGGGTTAGGGACTATTTAGGCAAACAGGACACCCATAAATCCATGGGCCTGGTTGGGATGCACGCAAGAGTGCTGAGGAAACTGGCAGGGGTCATTGCTCAGCTGCTCTCCATCATCTTTGAGAGGTCATGGAGAGCGGAGGAGGTGCCTGAGGACTGGAAAAAATCCAATGTCACTCCAGTCTTCAAAAAAGGCAAGAGGGAGGAGCCGGGAAACTACAGGCTGGTCAGCCTCACCTCCATCCCTGGAAAGGTGATGGAGCAGCTCATCCTAGAGACCATCTCTAGGCATGTCAAAGAAAAGAAGGTGATCGGGAGTAGTCAGCATGGATTCACCAAGGGGAAGTCATATCTGACGAACCTGATAGCCTTCTATGATGAGGTGACTGGCTGGATGGACGATGGGAGAGCTGTGGATGTTGTCTACCTCAACTTCAGCAAGGCTTTTGACACAATCTCCCATAACATCCTCGTAGGAAATCTCAGGAAGTGTGGACTGGATGAGAGGACTGTGAAGTGGATTGAGGACTGGCTGGATGGCAGAGCCCAGAGGGTGGTGATAAATGGGGCCGAGTCCAGCTGGAGGCCTGTGGCCAGTGGTGTCCCGCGGGGAGTCAGTACTGAACTCGGTGTTCTTCAACTTGTTCATCCATGACTTGGATGAGGGCACAGAGGGCACCCTCAGCAAGTTTGCAGGTGACACCAAACTGGGAGGTGTGGCCGACACTCTCGAGGGCTGTGCTGCCATTCAGAGAGACCTAGACAGTATGGAGAGTTGGGCAAAGAGGAACCTTATGAGGTTCAACAAGGACAAGTGCAGGGTCCTGCACCTGGGGAGAAATAACCCCAGGCACCAGTACAGACTAGGGGTTGACCTGCTGGAAAGCAGCTCCGCAGAGAGGGATTTGGGAATCCTGGTTGACAACAGGTCAACCATGAGTCAGCAATGTGCCCTCATGGCCAAGAAGGCCAATGGGATCCTGGCCTGCATCAGGAGGAGCGTTGCCAGCAGGTTGAGGGAGGGGATCCTCCCCCTCTGCTCAGCTCTGGGGAGGCCACGTCTGGAGTACTGGGGGCAGTTCTGGGCTCCCTGATACAAGATGTGGAACTTCTAGAGAGGGTCCAGCGGAGAGCCACAAAGATGATTAAGGGACTGGAGCATTTGTCATATGAGGAAAGACTAAGCGAGCTGGGCCTGTTTAGTCTGGAGAAAAGAAGGCTGAGAGGGGATTTGATCAACATGTTCAAGTATCTGAGGGGCGATTGTAGGGAGGATGGGGCCAGGCTCTTCTCCGTGGTGGCCGGTGACAGGACAAGGGGTAACGGGTGCAAGTTGAAACATAGGAAGTCCCACCTCCATATGAGGAAGAGCTTCTTTCCTGTGAGGGTGCCAGAGCCCTGGCACAGGCTGCCCAGAGAGGTTGTGGAGTCTCCTTTTCTGGAGATCTTCTAAACCTGCCTGGATGCCACCCTGTGCCACATGCTCTAGGTGTCCCTGCTGGAGTAGAGGGATGGGACTAGATGATCTCTGGAGGTCCCTTCCAACCTTAAGCATTCTGTGATTCTGTGTGATTCTCTGAAAGCTTTCAAAGGAACGCAAAAGGAAATATTCTACTTTTTCTATTTTAGAGAAAAAAAAATTACCTTTTTATTATCTAGGTTCAGAACTAGGGTTTTCTTTTGTTTGTTTGTGTAAACTTTGTTTAGGACCCTCTACCCAAACTTTGAAAGTCAACAGCAGCAATGCTTAGCAGTGTGTTTGTAATAAAATCTTAGATTTTCTGCTTTTAATCACTAATTGAGTATAGTAATGAAAACAGTCTAGACAGCAAACACAAAGCAGATCTATTTTTGACAAGTACTCATTTGCACCAAATAAGAACTAAATTAGTAAGAACATGGTCTAAGAACTTTACATAGGCACGATGGGATGAGATTCTGCTGCTTGTTTCGTACCATCAGCACTGATTATAAGAGCCTAGATCATCTCATATTTTCTTCTTTCACTTCATAATAAAAATAGTTAATGGGAAATTGCAGATGTATTAAAGCAGGCATCATGCTATTCATTTATCTTAGTTGTTACAGAAATTGAACTATGCATCCCTAACCAAGTGCTCTAATACACTGACAGATAGTTACCATCCCAAGTAAACTTTTCTTTCATGTTTTCTCCCCTCTCTTTGATCCCAAAATTCTTAGAGAAGTATTCTTAGGTAACCTGATAAGTGTTTAGGAAGGTTCAGTTTTCAATTTTAGAAAGGAAAGTGAAAAAAAACTTAAGTTATACCTGCTGCTCTGGAAAGGAAACTAAGAATTCTAAAAGTTATTTATTTCCCCCCGGGTCAGGTTGTTGTGTTATTTTTCTCTACCCCCTCTATTGTCTTCTATTAGTTAGTCTTCAGCCTGCTCTCGAAAAATAATGAGAAGCCATTTCACCTCATTAACTGGAAATCCTGGGCAGCACTTCTTGGAGCATGACAAGCCTACAGATGCTCAGCACAGGCCAACCACTGACCTGTTGCTCAGTATTACTCACCCTACTCTGTTGAGTTCCACATCCTTCACCTCTTTCTTCCTACTGCTCCAGTCTACCATCCCATATTATTTCCCAGCAAGTTATCTCTTCTTTCCCTTATTTCTCCCTATCCAAATGTATTTTTAAGATCAAAGAAACAATGATATAACTCCACAAAATTAATCTAAAACCCTTGCAAAAATGCTTCCAATAATTTCTAGAAAGTCAAGAAGCATATTTGAAGAGGACAGAAAAGAAAGCCAAGATTATAGATGGGTTACAAAAGTAACTTGACAGACTCATGATCCAAAGAGCTACCAAGATCTATTAAACATGATTAATGTGACCAAGCCAGGAGCTTTTTTTTTTTTATTACTGGAAACAGGACAGCATGTTTTAGCTACTGCAGTGCCTACTTTCTCATCCTACTCCTTACATTCTTCTCATTAATATCTGCTACTAGGTGTAGTCAGAAAAAATGATTGCTGGGCCAAACGGATAATGCAGCCAATGAACGTGATTATTCTGAAGTCTTTACCACTGTTGATATGAAAACTTCTCCTGGCACAGGCAAGTGTTTTCAATTTTGTCTCTGATATAGAGCCAAGCACTACTTAGCTAGCAAGATGAGGCAAACAAATGAATAATCAGCTTCTAGATCCAGCAAAACAGATTGTGATAGCTGATCTCAAATTGTCAAAACTTCACACCAGACTTTAAACACAAAAAGAGCAAGAACATTGGAAGCATTAGGAAAAGCATTCACACTGGAATCAACAATAACGCTGCCCCTTTCTCTCTGTCTCATCATACTGTGAGCATAAGGGCACATGCTTGATCAGCTTTCAGGAAGAAATTACTACTGGGTAAGCCTCAAGAAAAAGAAAGAAAGAAAGAAAGAAAACCACTCCAGTATGTAAAACTACATCTTTGGTAATGACAGGAAATAACAATAACTCTTCCCCTTTCTCTCTTTCTCATCATACTGTGAGCATAAGGGCACATGCTTGATCAGCTTTCAAGAAGAAATTACTACTGGGTAAGCCTCAAGAAAAAGAAAGAAAGAAAGAAAGAAAACCACTCCAGTATGTAAAACTACATCTTTGGTAATGACAGGAAATAAAGAAGTGACAATAATTTATGCATGTTTGACAGATCAAGTTTCCTCCTCGTTTATTAAAATTTGTATAAAATGCATCTATATTTTATCGGCTTTATACAAAACAGCTTTACCTGTAGTTTTTCATAATAAGTATAGCAAGTATAGTAAGTATGCTTTATAATCTTTATAAGAAACTTTAGTCTGAACTACAAAATGAAATCTATAGATATTCAAATCACTATTGACCTACAGATAGCAGCTCAAAAGTAGTTTACAAAGGAGACTTGCAAAACCCACTAGACAAGAACCCCCACACACACTCATACCCTTTTCATATTAAAAGTATCCCACCAAATAGCACATTTTATCACATTTTGCCAGTTCTGCAACACTTAGGATGTTACAAGCACACAGTTAAGAACGGAAGCAATACTGTACCAAACTACTTGGGCAAATCGAGTTCAAGTGAAAGTAGTTTGTCCAGTCTCAATCACATAAAAGCAATTATTTTTAAACGAATGGAATAGCTTGAGCTACAGCATTAACTGATTTCTATTCTTTCTTCATCATTATCTTGTATTTGTTGATTAGCAAGCAGATATTCACAACCACAAAACTGTTACTGGCTTGCAAAACTGGCAGTGTAAATGTTTTCAAATTGAGCTGCTCAAATCCCTTCTGGGAAAGAAAACTGCTAACACTTTATTTTTAAATAAACCATGGTAGTGTTAAATAAACCATGGTAGTGCATTATTAGACTAGTGTGAACAGATATATATTTTTTTAAATTATCTTAATAAAGATTATAGAAGCTATTACTCAGATTTGAAGGCTGGTTCTCTTCTCCACAGCTCTTAGATGTGCTTCAGCTGCACAGCCCCCTGAAATTATTCTTTGCACTATATATTTAGCTGCATTTTTCCTGTGTTGCAACTGGAACAACTATTAAGAAAACAAACAAACAAAATATTTAAGCACTCTGGATACTTTTTTTGCCACTTATGAGATCGCCAACAAATGCCAAGCACATGTATTTCCGAAGGCAGAGAACTACTTTGGTGATGTTCAGGTTTGCATTGCTGACATGCACAGTTCAGTGACCCCTGCTCCGCAGGGGTGCTTAGGACCATTGCCCATTACTGCTCGTGCTCTGCCACTTCCGAGCTGGGAAGCACATCCTTTCAGCATGGACACATTGGCACAGGTAGAGAGCTCTTCTTGAGCCACGTGTGGGGGCACTTCTCATCGATCTGGGCACTTCTCATCAATTGATTACTGGGCGGTGAAAAATCTCATGAAATTCAACAAGGGCAAGTGCACAGTCCTGCACCTGGGGAGAAATAACCCCAGACACCAGTACAGGCTGGGGACCGACCTTCTGGAGAGCAGCTCTGCAGAGAAGAACCTGGGCGTCATGGTGGATGACAAGTTGACCATGAGGCAGCAGTGTGGCCTTGTGGCCAAGAAGGCCAATGGGATCCTGGGGTGCATTAAGAGGAGCGTCTCCAGCAGGTCGAGGGAGGTGATCCTGCCCCTCTACTCAGCCCTGGTGAGGCCACATCTGGAGTACTGTGTCCTGTTCTGGGCCCCACAGTACAAGAGGGATGTGGAGCTGCTGGAGAGAGTCCAGCGCAGGGCCACAAGGATGATCAGGGACCTGGAACATCTGCCCTATGAGGAGAGGCTAAGGGAGCTGGGCCTGTTCAGCCTGGAGAAGAGAAGGCTGAGAGGGGATCTAATTAGTGTCTATAAGTACCTCAAGGGAGGCAGTGAGGAGGATGGGGCTGGCCTTTTTTCACTGGTAGTCACTGACAGAACCAGAGGAAATGGCCACAAACTGAAGCATCAAAAGTTCCACAGGAACTTAAGGAAAAATTTCTTGACAGTGAGGGTGACGGAGCACTGGAACAGGCTGCCCAGAGAGGTTGTGGAGTCTCCTTCTCTGGAGATCTTCAAAACCCGCTTGGATACAGTCCTGTGCCACGTGCTCTAGGTGACCCTGCGTGTGCAGGGGGGTTGGACTAGATGACCTCTAGAGATCCCTTCCAACCTTAAGCATTCTGTGATTCTATGATCTCCCCACAGAGTGTTTGCAGCCACAGAAGATAACACGAAAACAGAAAAACCCAAGCCCAGAAAGGTCACCACATCCTATGAACTGGAAAATATTTGAATTACTTAAAGAGAGGGCACATAAGATACTGCAGCCCCTGCCATGCCTGAACTCCCAATGTATTGCACAGATTTTTCAGACACTTATTAACTCTAGTGGTCCCTGGAAAACAAAATGTCATGGTAACTTTTCCCACAGCCTAGATAACATATGCAATATTTATGAACTAAATTTTACATGACCTTAAACAGAAGCTGTAGCCTAGCTTTACAAATACATCTTTTAATGTAAAGGTGCACAGCTAACCTACAGGTAGAAAGATGGACATCGTCTCTGGCCGTGTTCAAATCATTGCACTAGGAATTGTACCATCACCACCACTATAATGTGTTCTCCATGTGGATCATACAAAATTACTTTTGCCTTTTTTCCCGGCTCCTCCTCCTACTATTTGTACATGCGCTTGCATTTCCTCTGTGGACCAGACTTAGGCTTTGAAGAGTTTAAACTGTAGGTTAGCTGTATGTCTATAAATTAAGGGAATACAACGACCCCTACAGTAATCCTTCTAAAACAACAACATGAATTCTCGTAAGGGTGTTCTCATGCACATCCTCACTGGTAGGGCCAAAGCTTCACCTCAGTTTTGCAGCAATAGACACAGATGGTTAGGCTTTTTGGAATCCAAAGTTGTTAATTTTCATGATCTGTTTTCAACTTACAAGAATTATCTGGGAAGTTCAAGGGAATTAGGCCGCACTGGAATATCAAGGACTTTGGAAAATAAAACTAAAGGTGATTGCCTCAGTGATGCTATGGAAGCATTCAACATGGCAGCAATGTTGTTACAGTACTGGCCTTTCTTTTTCCAGCTTAGAGCTATTTTTGACTAAACAGTCAAGAACTTAATCCTTTGTGGAACAATCCATCATTTTCCATGGCCCTTCCAACTGCAGGTCTACTGCAGGTCACAAGAGTTCTGCTGGTCATACAGAGAACTAAGTAGTTTTAGGAGACCCCTTTCTATGAACTAACTGTACTTCTATTTCCTATTCACTGTCCTCAAACAAACACTAACAAGTCGTCCTAAAAATATTAACTCTAGGTTGATCACAAGTAACGGGCCTCCAAATGAAAAATACTAAGCAAAATTCAACGGCAAGCTTAATGCAAGAGTTTAGACTAGATCATCGTCATGGTCCTCTCCAGCAGCATAATTCATAAATTCTCTGCTTGAACACTACATTAACTTGAGCCCAACTGAACAACAACATACTATTACTTCTGCATCTTTCATGCAGAACATTACATTAGAAGTTCTTCCTCATCACACAAAATATATCACTCTTCATTCCTCAGATTAACCAATTGTTGACCTGAATAAAGCTTTTACTTCTCTGCATCAAGTTACAGTGCAATGATACAACTGAAACACAATATTTTTTCTTCCCCCAAAAAACACAAGTGAAAGGCAGCATAAAATGTACCAACGCTGCTCTAAAGCTACTACTTTGTTCTCTACATTTTTAATTCATTCACATCTCCAGTGATTTTGTTTCTCCCCCTTACCCTTTTTTTTCTTCCCCTACACAAATAGTTATGATTGAAAACTCAGGAACTGGAATTGGGCATCACCAAAATAATGACACATCTCCCAAGAGTTCGCAATAAAGCGCTTAAAGTGCCCCTGTCCCCTTAATTTCACTGATGTATTTTGGCATCCTGCGCAAGGGGAGACAAACTTGCAGACAGATCCTGGCAGCACAAACCCTTCCTTTTCCCATACACCCTCCTATATAACCACCCATATGGACAACTGGAACTCACAGCAAAGCCACACTCACCAAGTCCACATATTGGTCCTCAGTTGGGACCAATGGGTACACCAACAAGATAACTAACTAGTAACAAGGCACTACATTAAGAAAAAAATATCCTCTAAAAGAGGTATAGAATTCATTCCCCTCCGTGATTTTTCTGTCAAACTAGTCATCTTAAGACCTACAAAGCTGTTGGGAACTTACTGCTGTGGAGTGCAAGAAAATAAAGAGCATATTTTCTGCCATTACTTCTTGCTGAGTATAACAATGTTCAATTTGTCTAAAAGGAGATAAGTTTTCCTATATAGTTAGTGTGTGGCACTGAGGAGAGCAGTAGAGGGGGAAAAAAGCACAAGAAAAATGAGTAAAACTTAAAATATATACAGCTAGTTATTCAGGATTTCCCTTACCTGTTGATGTTTGCTTCTGCTGCTCTCGCTCTCCCACCATCCCTCCCCCAAAACTTAATTAAAGCATAAAATTTAAGTTTACCATCTGCATGACTACTTTTGTAAACATGTCCACATAAATGAAAATATTTTTCCCCCTCTTATTAACTACTACAGTTTTCCCCAAAAAAGGTAGTAGGAAAATAAGTGAAGTAACCTAACTCTTCACAGTTTACCATGTTCTTAAATCTTCATCTAATGCATTCTAAGGTTAAATCATAAAAACAAAATAAATTCCAAATATGCAGCTTGATAAATGGAGAATGGTTTTCACTCTTTCCAAAAAGCATTTAACACTTTGATGCAGAGAGAGATTTTCTAGAAAAAAACTACATTTCTGCTTGGCACTCTTTGGCAATTAAGACAGTAGAGCTCACAAGTGGAGTGCGCAGCCACGTGAGGTCATGCCACTAGATAGAAACTGTGTTTGTGTTGTTTGTGTCTGTGGTCTTTAGGTCCTTCTTGTGTGGTATATATCAGCAGAGAGGAGTGAATGAGCATAATAAGAAAGCGCAGAATTTGAAAGTGGGAAAAGCAGGGAATAACTCAGACTGCGGCTCCTTTTCCCCCCCACCTTGCCCCCCTCCTTCCTCCCTGCAGTAGCTCAGATGTTCCGAGGGAGAAGGAGGACTGGGAGCCATACTCTGACTTGTGACCTTGACAAGAGATTAGTAAAATACTTCAGCATAAGAAACAAGAATGAAATGACAGCCAAGCTCCAAGTGGAACTGGCACAGAAATATCAGCAACAGTCCACACAAGTTGTAAAAGCCTCAATTGTTACTGGAGCGGAGACCTCCTTAATATATAGAACTCCCAAGAAATTTAAAAGACAATTTGTAATTAATACTAGCCTGAGAAGGAAAACAAATTGAAGTTGTGCAAATACAAATAGAAATGAAAATAGAGAAAATGATTGTATTCAGTTATGATTATTTCTGTCCCTGATTATATAATTGGAATTGGTATTTGGAGCAGATCTGTCAGTTAGGCCAAAAAGTGTGTCATTGTTATGGAATAACCGTACTGCCAAAGCATTAC